>JAPJBO010000800.1:0-105021 GCA_030068145.1 Diplonema papillatum
GCCGAAGAAGACGCAGACCCAAGCGAATGCAAGGGCCGCGCCCGCCCCGGCTGCGAAGTCGGTGCCCACCCCGAAGCCCGCTGAGGTGAAGGCCGCGCCGCCGGCAGCGCCCAAGCCGGAGACCCCGGCGCCGCCGGCCGAGAAGGAGGCACCGCCAGCGGCGCCGCCAGCGGCCGCCAAGAAGGATGTGCCACCACCCGCCGCTACTCGCACCTCTTCTCCTCCCCCTTCACCAAAACCTACCACGACCCCCTCCCCGCCGGCTGTCCCGAAGCCGGCTCCGGCTGAAAAGGATCCAGCCACCGATCCCGTCTCCCAGCCCGCATCCGACGTGAAAAAGGTGTGCACATAGGCTATGTCATCGCAAAAGAGTGGGTTGTCGCAAGAAAGACAAAGGGATTCGAATGGGGAGTGCAAAAAGGAGGCAGGTGGGGCCTGCGTTTGGTCCGTTTTGGCGAGTGGATATTAGATAGTTTGCTATTGTTGAGATTCCAGCTTGACGCGCCGAAGGCGCTCAAACAAGCTCGCTGTGTGTGTGACGTGTTGCCTCTTTCCACTGTGCATGAAGGTCATACTTTTCTTAGTACTAACAATCTTGCGGGTTGCCCTTCAATGTATTGTGCAGGCTAAAAAGACGTAGGCAGCGTGATTTGGTGGTTGATCAGAATTCCTTACCTGAATATACACAGGGTAAATACAAGTGGGAAAACGATCACCCGGCACGCACAAACAAATCGAAGCGCCTGTCTTTTTGCGTGTATGCGCAGGGCTTAAAGCAGGCACTCGGCCCATTTTAGGGTCTACCGATATACTATGCACTTATTGTTGTAACACTTTTAGAGTTAAAGTTCGCTTGAAATTCCGCGGTTTTAGGGTCTCCGTGTGACTTCTGTGTGTTAACAATAAGCGGAGGGGGACAATACAATGGAAAAAGTCCGAACCCAAGCTGGCTTTGGGACCCTGTGTCTCCAGAGTGAAGACACGTCGAAATGTTCACTACCCAACTCCCAGCCTCAAAGGTCGACCGGAGCCTTCCCCCTCCGTCCGTAAGAGATCGAAAGAATCGACGAACTGGATAAAGAGGACCCGAAGCAGACCGATGAATAGTGAACACGAGGCTACCGAAAACACCAGTTGCCGAGAAATACCGAGCCGGGACCATTTCGTGCTAGAGACCTCGCCACCGGCACGGCCGCACCCTCTGCCATGAGGTCGCAGTTGGCGTAGCACTCAGGTCGTGTTGTTGGAAGCGTATCGAATCGTGTGTCCACACTTCTTTTCAATTTCTACCAAACCCGCAGCCGGAATCAGAACCGGAGAAGCCAAAGGTCGAGGAGCCGAAAGCCGAAGAAAAGCCGGCCGAGCCCGCGCAGGAAGAGCCGAAGCCGGAGGTGAAGCCAGCAACGCCTCCTACTGCGCCGAAGGAACCGGCGGCGGCACCCGTCCTGACGCCCCCCACCGAGCCGACCGCACCGAAGAAGAAGCAGCGAGTGCACCGAACACTGGACCTGGCGGGCGTCAAGGCGAAGATCAGCGAGGACACCGAGCGGTACGTGCTCGGTAAGCAGCTGGGCAAGGGCGCCTACGGGGTGGTCGTGGAGGCCACCGTCATCGAGACGGGCGACAAGGTGGCCATCAAGCGAATCGCGAAGGACTTGCTCGCGAAAGAGGGCGAGGCGGGCGACAAGCGGCTGTACCGGGAGGTCGCCATCATGGGCGCGCTCCAGCACCCCAATCTCGTCAACCTGAGGGAGCTGCTCTACGAGAAGAAGAGCAACGAGATGTGGATCGTCCTCGAGCTCGTCAAGGGGGCAGAGCTCATGAAGAAGATCTGCCAAGCCGAGAGGTGCGTTCTCACATTTTCTCCCGTTGAAAGTATCTCGCGCAACTGCTGCTACTACTAACGCAAGCAGCAAGCAGGTCAGAGTACCTAGCTACTCGTACGCATTTGCGGAACTCTTTCATCTCTTTTGCGGCTTTGCGCGGGAAGCGCAAACCAAATTGCCCCAGCCGAGCATACCATCCTCCATTTGCCCAACTTCTCAGAGCATCCAGCCCTCACGCGAAGGCGAGAATGAATAGTCTGAAGGCAGCAGAAGTACTCGAACCGGCTTCCTGTTTGTTGCCATGAAGTGAGCAGGGAGCTATCGCATGGTCCAAGTACCTGGTGCATCAATAAAGCAATATTTTTACAAAATTCCGCACACCACAGGGGTAGACTCAACGAAAAAGAAGCACGCTCGTACTTCCAACAACTCGTGGTTGGCCTCAACTACGTGCACGTCCAAGGCATGGTGCACAGAGACTTGAAGCCGGAAAACATTCTCGTCACGGATGAAGGCGTCTGCAAGATCACCGATTTCGGCCTCTCGAACATCCAGAACACAGACACGCAGGGCAAGGTCCCGTCTAACATGAACATGCAGACCTGCTGCGGCACCCCTTACTACGTCGCTCCGGAGGTGTTCACCAAGAAGGGTGGTTACTCCGGCTTCACAGCCGATGTCTGGTCGCTCGGCATTATCCTCTACGTGATGCTCGTCGGTGACTTGCCGTTCACGGTACGTCTCTTCTTTTATTGGGAAAATATACTCTGGTGGAATTGGCTTACGGAGCGTGACGATAGCTTGCGTTGATTTCTTGACAGGATATTCCATTCTGTTTGATTATTATCAAGGGCCAGCGCAGGAAGGGCGTGACACCACCACTACGCCTCTGCAGCCTTACCATGTATCACACTTACTTGCAGTGTTGCATGCTGTGGCACAAATCAAGTCCAAGTTTGCCCGTCGTGCGACCAAACGAGCCCGTGGTCTGTGATGGGTGGGGGGTACAGGCCCAAGTCGTTGTCCGTATGTACAGTGATACGACTGACGCTCGGACAGAAAATCGAATCGGGCGCAGAACCAGACTTCTGGAAAAGCGAGCCATTGCTCTCAGAATCCATCAATCGACGCCGGAGGATGTGGGGAGCACGCATAAGCGCGCGATATTGCTACGACCCCAGTTCCTGTTTGCAATCGGGTTTGAAAGTCACGCGCCGGGAAAACTTCCTGACGAGCACGCAACCCGGTGAACACAGCCAAGAGTCAGAGTTTAGCGTCGAAACTCCCTGGCCTTCACGCCGAACTAGAACGACCACACCCTACCCAATCTCAAACACCTCCCAAACGCATTAGGGGGCCTCGCAAGGATTCACAACGGAGTGACACACCACCCAAAACGAGCTGCACGTTTTCATTGTTTCAACTTCTTCAACCCTCCTCAAACATCTACGGTCAACCGGAGACTTTAAAATACCCCATCGCATCCACAAATAATGCCAATAAAAGGTGCACGCCCCCTTTACAATACTACGAAACTAGCGCATTCGACGAGTAACCCGAAGGCTTCATCATTCCAGATCCTCAAGCGAGCTTCAACTCTACAGATTGGCCGCAGAAGATGAAACATGGAGTCACACGGATACGCACCTAAACGTAGCCTAGCCGGAACCAGAAAAGTGAGAGCGACCAAAGTAACGGAGTACACTGTAAACTTGCAAACCCACCTCCTTGTGCCCAGATTCTGATCTAGCTTAACCGAGGACCCCACCTCAGCGCAATACACATCCAAAAAGCAACCACCAAAAACAGGCCTCCGAGCTCCGAACGCTCCTTCAACGTATCTCCAAAGGTGAGTACTCTATTCCGGACGGCATCGACATCAGCGAGGACGCCACGGACCTGATCAAGAAGATGCTGAACCCGAAGTCCAAGACCCGCATCAAGCTCGGAGAGATTGCTGTGCACCCGTGGTTCGTCGCCGGGGGATTCGAGGCGACGCAGCTGCAGGTCAACGAGACCTATGACCAGGACGCTGTTGACCATCTTAAAAACACGCTCGGCGAATGGGGTGAGAGAGCCATGGCAGCGAACGCCGCCGAGGTGCGCTTTTTTTCTTCGGTGAGAAAAAACACGCAGTCTTTTTTCGCTTGGTCTTATTCTCGCAACAATAGGTGAACACCAAACACACCTTCTCCCTTTCCGGTTTTTGGCACCACTGACCCGCAGGTCAGAAAAAACTTCAAATTTAGAAGAAATATGCTGCCGAAGGCGCAGGCGAGAAAACGGGGATGAGCTTCTGGAACGGGAGAAGAAGATGGAGGAGCTGGAGCGGTCTCTTGAAGAGCGCGAGGATAAGCTGGGAAGTTGAAGAGCGGCTGAGAGAGCAGCAGCAGCGGGGAAGAGCGCTGGAGGACCCAGAGGAAACGCGAGCGAAACGAAGCAGACCAGCACCCCTGCGTCCCGAAGCGCTGCTGCCGGGGCTGGGCGCTGATCGAGCGGGCGCCATTTTTTGACGCGTTTGAAGACGAGTATCCGGGGTTCTGGTCGACAACAGGTGCCTCGCAGAAATAATGGAACGCCCAGACGAAGACGAGGACGAGGACGATGACGACTTCCTTCCGGACGCTAGACGCGGCGTTTTGGAAGGACACCCCGGTTGGGGTCAGAGGGGTTTTCCTTTCGCGTTTTTCCCGTTTTCGCAGCATTCGAGAGCTGCAGGAAAGACGAGACGACGTCACGGCCAAAGTCCGAGAGCATTTGAGAATGCGGGGTCCGACGCCGATGTGGATGCTGAAGTTGACGCGTCTGTTCAACGCAATATACGAACGAATGGGCGGGCCATGAGATGCGCGGCATCCAGGAGACGACGCGACTCCCGAAACACGTCGCAGAGGCCCGTCGGCGACTGAAGGCCGCTGTCAAGCAGCGCGGGAACGACCGGGTTGCGAACGCGAGGGAGCCGGTGGGGGTCTGCCGCAATGGGCGTTGCGTTCGGGCGCGTGTCCGCTTCGCAAAGGACCTCCGGGCCAGCGTCGGCAAAGCGGGGCGTTCCATCCACGATTGACACCCCTCCCAGGCGTCGTGGGAGGGAAGGATGAGAAGTTCGAATCCGTTGCAATGGCAGCATCGACGAGGAGGCAGAGGCTGTCGATGGAGGGAACCCTGGAAAAGTTCTCGGCGAGGGGCGGTGCCGATTGGGAGGAGTTTCTGCTCCTTGCGAGACACGCATCGGTGACAACGCTGAGGCGTTATCTTTGGGGTTGCGTGACCCCAGACCACCGACGGACAGAAGGACTGTCCACGCATCTGCATGCGCCAGTGTTCTAGCTTGTTCCGCAGAACGACCGCCTCCGCAGAGGCACCCCTTACCAGGGAACCAGCTCCGCAGAGCAACCCCTTGCCAGAGGGAATACGCGCCACAGAGCGCCCGCCTCTGCAGAGGCACCCCTTGCCAGGGGGAAACAGCTCCGCAGAGCAACCGCCTCCGCAGAGGTACCCCTTGTCAGAGGGAATACGCGCCACAGAGCGCCCGCCTGCAGAGGCACCCCTTGCCAGGGAACCTGCTCCGCTGAGCCACCGCCTCCGCATCCGTTACCCAATGGAATCCGCTCCGCAGAGCGAGGCACAAATAGCCGTCCCTGACACAAAGGTGCCTCGCTTGGAGAGTTCGCGGGACGACTCTGCACTGAAAATGAAAGGGGCACCAAAGGTTAGTTCATTCCGCCCTGCATAAGCTAAAGACCTGAGCGCGTTCCATCCTTTGAAGGAGTGGGTTGAGAGGCTCACCCCTGGGGCTCCAAAGGCAACGTTAAGAGCGTTTGAATGGGCAGATGCTGCAATGCAGGGCGACCTCGGCGAGAAATTGGAAGAAGAGTGCGATAGAAAGGAGCGCGTTGAGAACCTCATCGTCAACGCACGACCTGACGTCGTAGCCAAGGTGCGATCGTCCGAATCCGCACTGGGCGCGTTGGCTATGTGATCGTACGCGAGATCTTTGCCAAGACCGATTCTCCAGAAGGCCGACGGACCGCTGGACACGATGCCGAGCACAAGGGCAAAATATGCGGTGATCGAACAAGGTCTGACGGACACCGAGGCATTCACGCTGCGCCAATGCACACAGGAAGTGATGCTCACGACGACGGGAAGGTACCAGGCATTACCTAGCCTGGATATTACGGAAGACGATCTCAACGTGATGTTGAAATGCGGTATTGTGAAACCCGCAGGGCGAAGGCAAGACACTCTGCGAGTTTTTCAAGGTTGGGAAAAAAGGCAAAAAGGAGACACGGTTGCTCATTGATGGTCGGGCCTTTTGACCTCCGCACAGCGCAGGTTTTATCTCCGAAGACCCCGTCGCTGAGAGACATTGAATCTTTTGTGCTAGAGTTCTCTGTGTTCATGATTCTCGATCTACCGGATTACTTTTATCAGTTACCGGTGTCGGAGGCATTGTCGGAGTTTCTCGGATTCAGAGCAAGGGGGGGTATATACTACCTTTTTGCTATCGGGTATATCCCGTGCGCCCACCGCTGCGCAACGGGAGTCTTCGACGGAATCCAGTTAGACCTTGAAGGAAGACACTCGCTATCCTGCGCCAGTGGGCAGATGCTGTATCAAGTCAGGAGACTCCAGGAAGGATCACTTCGTTCAGGGGTCTGGCCCAATTTGTGGGTTGTTTGCGGTGGGCGCTGTATGTCATGAGGAGTCCGGCGGCCGCATATCCGAAGCTGTTGAGGTTGAACCGGCAGATAAGCCGAAGATGCGTAACCAACGGGATACAGTAGTCGCGCTTTTCGCAGGAGCTCTTAGTGGAAATTGGCAAGGGGAAAACGTGGCCGCGCGAATGCGTTCCCCGCCAGGTAGGACGCAACGAGGAACCTGCACGTCTGGACAGATGCTTCGGGTCAGGGAAGTGCTTTTGCGGTGCTGGACCCGGCGAGAGGCACGATACTCGCTCGACAATGGTGGACCTGGACGGAAAGATTGACGCATTGGCCCCACCAACACCCATGCGCCGAGAACTGGTGACAGCAGCTATCGGTCTGCGCGTCGCGAGAGAGATCTCTGCCGGGTGGGTCAGGATAGGCCTTCAACGACAACAGCACCGCAGAAAGCTGGTGCAGGAAGTTGGCGTCCCCCACCAGGCTGAGAACCGTCTCCTTGTCGGACTGTGCGCGAATCTACAGAAGGCGGACGTCCGAACACACCTCGTTCCGAGTCAGAACATGGTGGCGGACATGGACACGAGGAGTGTATAAGCCAATGAATGCGGAGAGAAGAAAGGGGGGGTGTTTTTGTTCTTAATACGGTTGGATTCCTTCCGCGTGATTGGCACACGGAAGAGGGTACCCCGCAGAAGTGATTCCTCCTGCAAGTCAACGGGCCCTCTTTTTCCGTAGCGGGAAGAATTCAATTGACCGGCCCCCCTCGCAACCTTGCAAGGACAGGAGCAAGGTAGTCCTGTGTTTCTCCACGGGACCCCGACGCTCGCTACGTCGTAATAAAAAACCCAAACGAAGAATAGTCTCTTCTTCCTCCTCTCGACGTTCCTCTCGAACGTCTTCCTCCAATGTCTCGTTGTACTAGGCCGGCGCATAAACCAAAGGGATGGGAAATAAGAA
This sequence comes from Diplonema papillatum, assembly GCA_030068145.1. Classification (NCBI taxonomy): domain Eukaryota; phylum Euglenozoa; class Diplonemea; order Diplonemida; family Diplonemidae; genus Diplonema; species Diplonema papillatum. The sequence goes on from JAPJBO010000800.1 coordinate 7,451, forward strand.
GAAATGCTAATCTTGCGGGTTGCCCTTCAATGTATGGTGCAGGCTAAAAAGACGTAAACAGCGTCGTGGTGGTTGATCAGAATTTCTTGCCTGATTATAACACGGCAGGTGGGAAACCGATCAACCGGCACAAATCTGCCGAACCTTCGCTTAAATTTTGCTTGAACAACTTTTAGCAACTTGAAGCAAGTCTGCAGCAAACTGACTTCGTTTTTTTTTAAGGGCCTTCGGGGCTTAGCTTTGCGCAGGGGCTAAACTTTCCCCAGTCACATTCGTGCACCCCTGACGTCGGCAACTCCTTGTCGCGATGAGCAACAAACACTGTTCCCATGCCATCACTCTTTGTTGCCATTCCCACCCAACACCCACCAGGAGGCGGAGGAGAAGAAGAAGGCGGAGGTGCAATCGAACACAGTGGGTATTGGCCGCGGTGCGACCGACGCGCGCGCCTTGTATGTTCTTTTTCTAGTCATTTCCTGCCTTCAAGCACACCGACAGCACACAAAGAGCAAGGCCCGCGCGCCGCAACTCTTTTTCGTACTAACTATCCTTCGGGCTGCCCTCCAATGTATTGTGCCCGGTGCGCAAACAAACAAAACAAAGCGCCTGTCTTTTGCTGCTTTTGCGTCAACCAAGTTCTGCTTCCCTGGAGGCAGTGTTGTTGCAGCTGAAGTAAACAGCCGAAACAAACGATGGCAGCGGTTTGGCCAGAACACATGTAAACTAAGTCGCACCAACAAAGAGGGGGTGTGTTACCCCCAAGCTTCTTTTCTGGCATTCGTTTTGGGGTGCGCACACTGAACTGAGCCGGTCTTGATAGACCGTGATAGACCGAATAATACAGCACCGGGCAACTCGATGCAGCTCCAGGGACTAGGGATGGACCTGATAGACCGTGGTGGACCGTGATTCACTGTTATAAACAGCGGCCGGCACTTCGATGCAGTTTCAAGAGATAGGACGGACCGGCTCATGAACCTGTGGAGGTAGGGAATGCCTGCTTTGGGGTGACGCTGAGTAGCTCGGGGTGGGCGGGAAGAGCAAATCCAGGAAAGAACCTGAGAAGACCGGAGGCAAAGACACAGCAGAATAAGCAGCGCCCCACACGGGTTGAGCTTTGACACACACACAGATCTCTTGGTGGCCAACTTTAGTCGTCGTGGTGCAATCTCGGGGGTTGGCAACTACTACTGCTGCTTGCACTGTTGTGCAGCCCATCGTTACAGTTGCTGCGTACCAAGTTCAAACTACTACTACAGCTCCTACTAGGGGCAGCAGGACACCTTGTCCAGGTGGGTAGCGTCACCTCCCCGATGCGAGCTGATGGCCGGATGGATGCGGGCAACTGCACCTTTGCACCACCAACACCTCTGGGTGCTTCCAAGCTACGCGCAATTGGAGGTTTAAAACATGATGATTACCCGCACCCACGCGGCGTTGACTGTGGCTGGTCTTTGTAAGGGCTGCCATGATGTTGCTTTGATCAAACCCACACAGCTGAAACTACTACTACTACAGCTCTTAAGCGTATCGGTGCGGCGAAACTTTTCACTCTAAAAAGAAAGCAACAGCGATGCTCCTTACGTAACGGCGACTGCTGCAAGCGTCTCAGGAGGCGGTTCAAACTGCCTTTGGGTGTGAACCAGATCTTCGAGGTCACGAACGGCATCCTGCAATAGTGTCATCCTGGTCAGCGCGCTGCTTTTCGTTGGCACGATGCAGCAAGTGAGTCGTAAGTACGTGCGCTCGGCTAAGGCCGGCGCGTGGCGAGACTGGAGGCAGCAGTTAAAGTTCGGGGAACAGCAAAGTTCGGGCGAAGCGAAGTTCGGGCAATGCTAAGTTCTGGTGAAGCAAAGTTCGGGTGAAGCTAAGTTCGGGCGAAACAAAGTTCGGGCGAAGCAAAGTCCGGGCGAAGCTAAGTTCTGGGTGAGCAAAGTTCGGACGTTCTGGTGAAGCTAAGATCGGGCGAAAAAGTTCGGCGAAGCTAAGTTCGGGTGAAGCAAAGTTCGGGCGAAGCTAAGTTCTGGTGAAGCAAAGTTCGGGCGAAGCAAAGTTCGGGTCAAGCTAAGTTCGGGCGAAACAAAGTCCGGGCGAAGCTAAGTTCTGGGGGAAGCAAAGTTCGGATGAAGCAAAGTTCTGGTGAAGCAAAGTTCGGGCGAAGCTAAGTTCGGGCGAAACAAAGTCCGGGCGAAGCTAAGTTCTGGGGGAAGCAAAGTTCGGGTGAAGCAAGTTCTGGTGAAGCTAAGATCGGGCGAAACAAAGTTCGGGTGAAGCTAAGTTCGGGTGAAGCAAAGTTCTTGAAGCAAAGTTCGGGCGAAGCAAAGTTCGGGTCAAGCTAAGTTCGGGCGAAACAAAGTCCGGGCGAAGCTAAGTTCTGGGGGAAGCAAAGTTCGGGTGAAGCAAAGTTCTGGTGAAGCTAAATCGGGCGAAGCAAAGTTCGGGCGAAGTTCGGGTGAAGCAAAGTTCTGGTGAACATTGCATGTTCATAGGACCTCCAGTCTCGAAAAATTCTCAAAAACTTCAAACCGAAGAAAACACTTCGCGCGGGGATCGAACCGCGGACCTGGGGGTCCGGAGACCGTCGCACTGTTGAAGTGGACCATACAAGCATGAAATCCGAAAAACGGAAAAAGCCAGCTCCGCGCTATTATCTAGTTCAAAAACAATACATTTTTAAAAGTGGGGTTGGCTCGAATAGAGGCTATTCACATTGCATGTTCATAGGACCTCCAGTCTCGAATAAAACAACCCAAACACCTCTCCTGTCTCCCCTTCTCCATCCATCCCAACACACAAACAGCTTCGAGGCAGAAAAGAAGAGGATCGAGGCGAAGAACTGAGCAGTAGTCGACAAATGAAAACGGTAACTGCCGCCCAAAGGTGCTCCTACAGTATTCGTTGGTAATTTGTGCTTCTATCTACACCAACCGAACAGAGAAAGTATGCAAGACACCGCGACAGGAGAGATCCATCAACGAGTAAGTTGCATGCCGCAGAAAATATAAAGGAAAGTCCGAAGGTATAAAACGGAGGGAGGACAAATAATAATAAAATAACGCGAATAAAAAAAGGCCGCTCCGAGTCCAGGAATGTGACGGTCAACCACAGCTCACAAAGCTTGAGTCGAAGGCAGCACAGTTCTACACCCCCGTCCGCCCTGTCCTGTGGCTGACCGTCTCTATGAGCTTGTGTTCAGCGCGAGCGCCAAGCCCTAAGGTGCGCCACGCCTTGATGCTTCAGTTTGGGAAATCGGTAGGTTTCACTCTGAAAAACAGAAAGCCACCCATAGACCTTGGACAACACGCCACACGGCCATTTTTCCTTTCCGCGCCCGAATTGGTTCGCTATCGGGCTTTTGTAAGACCGCATACAACCGTCGCGAGGAGGATACTTGCCGGTGTTAGCTCAGCATCCCCAAACGGAGCATGCTGGCAAGGAGTTCACCGACATGGCGAGGATGCCAATGGGACAGGAAACGTGACCGGTCACATTTTGTTCCTTTCGGCAAAATCCTGATAGACTGGGCCACTGTCGCAACAGAACAGCATCCGGCCACGAGCGGTGATGCCTATTTTTCACGTTTACCCGCCGACGTGAACAACCGTACCTTCGAGAGTTTCACTCGCTCAGGGAAGCCGTTGCGAACACTGCCCACAACCAAGTGAAATAAACCCGAAAAAAGCGGAACACCAAAAACGCGGCAGCTCTTCTGCAAACCACCCTATAGCATAGTGGTCAAACGATTCGCATTATCGCATATTATCATCGCATTTGGGATTTTGACGCCCATTATCGCTTCGCGCATATCGCACGCTTAAAACCCGGGCAAATACAGTACTATGGACTATCGCATATTTTGCGATACTTTCGTGCGATAATGCGGTAATTATTATCGCATGCGAATCGTTTGACCACTATGCCTATGAGAGTCTTCGACCGATCTGGCGACGCCACCGTGGTGGCGGACCACGGTCTTTTGCTTTCCCCGCTCTTTGTTTTGTTCCCCCCCGCCCATTTCCCGTTTTTTCTTCTTTCCAACACCCCCCTCACCCCTCCCCCCTCTCTCTCTCTCCGTCCCCGGTTTCCTCTTCTGTGCTTTTTTCAGGAACTTCTTCATTCTATTACGGCTTCAGAATGAACTACAATGCAATCAAAAGAAAAAAAGGTTTGCCTGCCCGCTTTGTTGCTCTCTACTGACCCCGCCCCCAGCCCTGTGTGTGGGGCTTGGCCTGTGCTCTCGCGGCTGGTGGGTGGCCGAGCGCAAAGCCGGTCCACTCCCATCACCTGAAACTACATCGCATTGCCTTATGCTCCCTATCACTGTGTGCATTGCACCACGGTCTGTCAGGTCCATCCATATCATGGAGCTGCACCAGGTACTGTCTTTCCGGTGCAAGCGGAAACACGACACAGCACCTACGAAGAGGCATTCGCCGATCAGAAGTTTCCGAGTAACCACCAATCGGAAAAAAGAAGTCCGGGGAGCTTTAAAAATAATAGGCGCGATGGGTCTTTGTACGTGCCGGGGGGAGGATTCGCCTGTTAGTGAGTGATAGTGAGTGTATGATCGGGAGGCTAAAACATATCTTCTCCCGAAACATGCTGCCAGCGTTCTCTTTCGTGTTTACAATTAATTGTCATTATGATACAGGGGATTAGCTTTTATATCCACATTTGGACTGTAGTCCAAATTTAGAAAAGCCGGCGGGGAAAAAGAAGAAAATAAATGGTACTCCACCATCACCCAGGCCCCCGGCAGAGGTGGCCAATGTGCAATCCGAGGCACTCAGGGCCCAGCATTGTCGTGAAGATACGTCGCGTCGCGCTGTGTTGAGCCCATTCCTGAGTAAGGACGCAACAAGCCGTTAGCGGTCCAAATCCGGAAAATGGGCCGGAGACCAAGCTAATGCCCTGTGACAGTCATTACGAAAAAAATACAACACCTGCCTCAAAACCTTTTGCGACACACCGTGACATCGAGGTGGGGGTGGACCGGCTTAGTCGAGCTACGAACAGCCGCTTGTCGAACCTGACTCACACCGCCGTCCTGCAGATCCTCGTTCCACGTTGTCATCAAGACCCACAATTGTATCCGTGGCTTGGCAAGGACCGAAACACGAGCAGATAGGACTCAAAGCATACCGTATTAAGCAAGCTTTTATATTCCCCCCCCCCCGACCCCTGCGTCTTCCACACCCGGTGAAGGACACGTCAACACGGGGAAACTTAGAAGATGGCGAGAAGCTGCGCCAAACGGCGCAAGTTTTGTCCCGTGCGAGCCACCTTTTAACCATCGGAATTGGGTTGAGCCACCAACGCGACCACGGGGCAGTCTAGCGCGGGTTCGCAACATAATCGGTTAGTCGGCACAGAATGCCACTGATATCCATAGGTTGGACGGAAGTGGCAAGCTTACCAACACCACACCCGAGGTAGTCTCGCCTCTCGAAGAGTGCCCATCGGGCACATCGACAGCGATCCGGGGTAGTGCGAGTGGGAACCACATTCTAGTCCCTAGTTCCTCCGGTTGTTCGATCGGACCCCAAACGCCCCCGCGACTGATCGCATTCCCACCATGATTGCCAAAACCCCGCTGCCCGTTACTGGGTTGGGTGCATGGGCACTTTTTTGAGGTTAGAGGGCTGGTGATTGAGCTGCAGGTGACCGGTGGGTAGCTACCGTCGGCTGGCCGACCCGGAGCTTCCGGATACCACACCTCGAGCACATCGCCAGCCCACGCGTGCGTGCCCCCCCGGGTCCATTCTTCTTCTATCTTCTCCTCTTGTCCTCCCCTCTATGCGTCATCCTCGGATCCCTTGCAGCGAACGAGAAGCGGTCACGTCTTGACAGAAAAAGTGCCAACACTACTCTTTCCACACACACACACAGTAGTTAGTTCACAAAAGTCCAACTACTTATATGGTATCATGAGCCGGTCCGTCATTTCTTGAATCTGCATCGAAGTGCCTGCCGCTGTTTATCACAGTGAATCACGGTCCACCACGGTCTATCAGGTCCATCCCTAGTCCCTAGAGCTGCATCGAATTGCCCGGTGCTGTATTCTTCGGTCTATCACGGTCATTCAAGAGGGGATGGACGGGCTCATATCACGGGATACACCGGGCAGGTTCTTTGCATTCTAATCCAAAACGGGTTAGACCGACACCCCAGTTTCCGTGGGAGGCGTTCAATAAAGTAACCCTGGCGTAACTCCTTGTTTTGGTTCTAGCTATCCTGAACCAAACTTCGGAGTAAACCAGCTGCTAGATGTCGAAGTCGGGAAGTCACACGACGCGGCTTCTCCGTTTCGCGGCACGGGAAAGAGGAGAACGAAGGACACTATGTTTTGATTCGGCAAACCACCCCACCCCCTCACCCACACCCAGGTGCCTACGGCACGGTCGCCAACACGGCGACACCGCGCGGCAAGAAAAGCCCTTCCTGGGGGGGGGGGGGAGCCCAGCACCCTCATGGGCTTTTCCTTATTTACGGGGTCTTGCACCCCCCTTTTTCTTTCACCCCGCCCCCTCTCTTTCTTCGAAGTACTATCGAGCATGCATGCGCGGCAGTGTTCTGCTTCAACAGTAAACCCGCCCCCCTTATTTCTAAACTGGCGAACGAAGGATGCAGAATGGTGGAAGTAAAGGTTGTAGGGCGCCTGAGCAGGGACTGATGATCAAGTACACGGTGCACTCCAACGGGGAGGGGGAGTTAACTGTGTGGTCAAACTGTCGACGCAAATGCGAAGAAACGAGCGAAGGGTCATCCAATGATGGCTCCGGCCGGGAGGCCACAACTACACCCACTCGTAGGCCGCCTCCGCGGCGGCACAACAAACGCGTTCCATCTGCTGTGACGTAGACACGGAGTGTGCATAGTGCGTTGCTCAGGGTAGTCGAAGGCCTGAAAATCACACTACTAATGCAACACATTTACAGCTGTCGGGTGGGCCACACCCGCAAATCCAGCGTTAAATCCGGCGCGACACCCGCAAATCCAGTGTGAAATCCGGTGCGACACCCGCAAATCCACTGTGAAATCCAGTGGACACCCGCAGAAACAGGTGACCGCGCTGAATGCACACTGTGTTTGCGTGTGTCACACCGGATTTCACACTGGATTTGCAGGTGTGGCGCACCCGCAAAATGGACCGCACAGTTTAACTCCGCCACCCGGTGCTGAAGCACACCGCGTATCCCCGTCCAGAGGACCCGCGCACGAGCTTCTCACTTTGGATGCATTCGCGGCTTAGGCAAGCGAGCTTCTCACTTTGGATGCATTCGCGGCTTAGGCAAGCGAGCTTCTCACTTTGGATGCATTCGCGGCTTAGGCAAGCGAGCTTCTCACTTTGGATGCATTCGCGGCTTAGGCAAGCGAGCTTCTCACTTTGGATGCATTCGCGGCTTAGGCAAGCGAGCTTCTCACTTTGGATGCATTCGCGGCTTAGGCAAGCGAGCTTCTCACTTTGGATGCATTCGCGGCTTAGGCAAGCGAGCTTCTCACTTTGGATGCATTCGCGGCTTAGGCAAGCGAGCTTCTCACTTTGGATGCATTCGCGGCTTAGGCAAGCGAGCTTCTCACTTTGAATGCATTCGCGGCTTAGGCAAGCGAGCTTCTCACTTTGGATGCATTCGCGGCTTAGGCAAGCGAGCTTCTCACTTTGGATGCATTCGCGGCTTAGGCAAGCGAGCTTCCAAGGAGGAGAACGAGGCGCCTCCAACACCGCGGCGAAAGAGTCAAAACCACCGCCCCTCACGGGTTCAATCCTTACTTACGGAGTCTTGTACCTCTTTCTTTTTTTTTCTCTCATCTTCTTCGAAGTTCAGCCGAAACAAGATCCCCCAGCCCCCCCCCTCCTGCACTTTCCCTGGCTTCCCGAAGCCGGAACACGCGCCTCCGACGAGTGAGTGGGCTGCTTTCAGGTGTCCGCACGCATGTGCTGGCGAACTTCGTGCATAGTGGGGCCGGCCATGGCCCTGCCCGGAAGAAACTGTGGGACCCGTCAGTCTAACGAAGGCACATATGTCGAGAACACAAACCAGTCAAGCAGCGTACTATCCTCACTCCCGGTTCGAGGTTGAGAAACCAGGAAGAGGAGAGGGCGTACAGTGAATATGCATCACCTGCAAATTAAATTCATGCCGAGTTGCGCCGCGACGAAAGCGCGCCAAGTTTGACCCTTCGCGAAAGGCTGGCGTGGTGTGGGTCACAGGTCGGTGGCTCGACTTTGACAACACGAGCCCACATCTCGAAAGAGGAAAATGTGCTGTCGCCCACGGGAAATACAAGTACATCGGGGCTCAGTGCCGGGCGCATGCCCTCAACAACAAGCTTTGTCCGGGTTCGAAACCGGCCGGTGAAGGCCTTGGCCGGCCTGCTGTGTATGCGCCCGATGGACCTCCGGCTTCTCAGGCAGGACCTCGCCAGAGCCACCACCCCTCCCACCTCCGAACCCCCTCTCCCGCCCCCTCCCCTTGTATTGACAACAAGTTACTCTCCGTTTTTTTTTTCTCTCTTTTTTTTTCTTCTTCCCCCTTTTTTTTTTTTTTTGGATTCTGGTCTTCTTTCTTCGTGCGAGCTTGAAATCGCGCCCAAAACGAGGAAACCTTGCGAGTGCGATGGTCGGGGGTTTGCGTGGGGGCGAACGAATAGCAAACGGCCGCACGGCACGGGACAATTTCCCGCAGGGTCGACGGCTGCGCGCAGGCGGTGTGCACAAAACTTGCTGCATTGTTTGAAGGCCCTTCCGCGGAAGCAACACTGAGTGGGGTGAGCTAGCTCCCCCCCGGTGTGTGGTGCCGAATCGCGTGGTCGGTTCGTTGGCTCCCGGGAGTTTTTTTTTGTCGTATAAGAATCTAATATAATAAGATCGCAGATCTTAGAAGATTAGTATATCCGACGAATACCTAGCGCTTGTACAAGGTTAAATACCCCGTCGCTATCCCGAAAACATCGTAACTTCACCCCTCGCTAACAATGCATTGTTGGTACTAAACATGAGTAGTTGGCAGCGTACTACATGAAACTTACCAAAGCAGGCGAGTTCCGCTCGTGCGCACAAACAAAACTGCTTGTTGTCTTCGCCGCAACACCTCCCTCCGTGTCTACTCGCAATCCTTTCTCTTGTTAGCTCCTTTTGTTCCCCATCCCCTCCCAACGGCCTTCAAACGGCCGACCTCCCCTGTTTTCCGTGCAGTACTACGGCTTGCGCCTATGTACAATGCACAGCACAGAACACATAACACAACACACATACCATATAAAACATACCCACACAACAGAGCAGAACACATGTATCACAACTCACTTACCAAGCAGTACACACCGCGATACGCACATACTTCACTGCCGCGATCGAGGTTTTAACATTCGAATGAGTCCCATGCAACCCCCGTTATGCTGTTCACGTTGCCTCCTTCTTGCTGTTTTTCACTCTCCTCTCTTATCTGCGACTTGAAAAACAGGGGTTCTTCCAAGGGGGAAGAGAGGAGGGAAAGGCTTTTCCCTCGAGAAAAAAAATTGTGGACCAAAACCTGGATTCCTGGAAAAGTCCCTGTGAGAAAGAAAAAGGGAAAAAAACTCGAACCACCCAAACCTTCTCATTTCCTTTTTTTTCTGTTGTGCTTTTTTCATTTTGCCCGTCTCTTGGAAGAGCAAGAGTTTGCCAGTCTAAAAGAAGAGAGATAGCCGAGTTTCGTTCATTTCGCATCGTTTTCTTAACTTTGGGTTTCATGCACGACAGGACACCAGGTCTCACATAAGAGCCGGGGATGTCTTGGGCGAGAATCAAGCTGGACTGACCAATCGTGGACTGGAATGTCTGTCGTGGCGTTCCTCGCGGGCGAGGAGGTATCTCCTCGCAGGCATCAAGCAGCACAGTAAGGAAAGGAGGGCCAGCTGGTGCCCGACGGCGTCTAGAGCCCTTAGCGTCCCCTTTGCTACTGGACCCCGTGCTCTAGGCCTAAACCATACCCTTATGTTGCTGTTCAGGCTTTTCCAGCGGCGCACATCAATCCAGCCGACGGCTCATTGGTGGCAGGTGCCTTGTGCCCAGTTGGAGACTCCACAATCCGCATCCAACTCGATTCAACCCCGTGGCCGGGTGCCCAGTATGTTACTGAACACCGTTCGCTCTCTATCTAAGGCACACCTCTTAGCAAAGCGGATTCGGGGCGTCTAGGGCTCTTGGACCTGGACACCTTGCGGGTTGGACCTAGCACAGCCCTTCGTGCAGTGCGAAAAGCCACCACCACCACCACCACCACCACCACCACCACCACCACCACCACCACCACCACCACCACCACACACCACACCACCACCACCACCACCACCACCACCACCACCACCACCACCACCACCACCACCACCCACCACCACCACCACCACCACCACACCACCACCACCACCACCACCACCACCACCACCACCACACCACCACACACCACCACCCACCACCACCACCACCACCACCACCACCACCACCACCACCACCACACCACCACCACCACCACCACCACCACCACCACCACCACCACCACCACCACCACCACCCACCACCACCACCACCACCACCACCACCACCACCACCACCACCACCACCACCACCACACACCACGCAAAGTTGAAATTCACACCCTAATCAGGCGTGGGGGAGAGAAGAGGCGGGGGGTAGCACAGCCCTTCGGTGTGCTGGCAGGACAGGGGGCAACCGGGGGAGGAGGGGTGGCGATGCCGCACAGCAGCGGGAGTCCATACGGGGACGGCCCGCTGCTGGCGGGGATGCCGCAGCCCCCGCGGGCCGGCCGCTCGCCGAGCGTCGGCTCCGGGCGCGTGAGCCCCAGCAGGGGCGGGCTGTGCGTGCACGGCATCGCGGCGCACCGGTGCGCGGCGTGCTGCGCGCACTCGCCGCCGCTGCTGCCGCCGGCGTCACCGCGGAGGGTCGGGGGTGAAGGCGTCAACGCCCTGCAGCAGGTGCGCAGGCTGCAGGCCGAGCTGCTGTCGCCCAGCGAAGCGAGCCTCGACACAAGGGAAGTGGCGCCGCTCCCCTCGCCGGGCATGGAGCAGCCGCGCCGGGACTACGGCAGCGTCGAGGTAGTCGAGCCGGTCCGCGCGCCCGAGCTGCCTCTGCCGCAGGTTTGCGTTTCATTTTTAGCATTTTTAGTACTACCGTAATCGGAAATATATTGAACCGGAAAAATGTTTTGGACCGGAAGAAATTGGACTCTTTCGGAGGGTTCTGAAGATTTTGACTTTTTCGGCCTGCTGCAGGCGGGGATGCCGCAGCCCCCGCGGGCCGGCCGCTCGCCGAGCGTCGGCTCCGGGCGCGTGAGCCGGGCTGTGTGTGCACGGCATCGCGGCGCACCGAGGGTCGGGGGTGAAGGCGTCAACGCCCTGCAGCAGGTGCGCAGGCTGCAGGCCGAGCTGCTGTCGCCCAGCGAAGCGAGCCTCGACACAAGGGAAGTGGCGTCGCTCCCCTCGCCGGGCATGGAGCAGCCGCGCCGGGACTACGGCAGCGTCGAGGTAGTCGAGCCGGTCCGCGCGCCCGAGCTGCCTCTGCCGCAGGTTTGCATTGCATTTTGAACATGGCTAGCCTTAGTACAAAAGTTTAGCAATCTTGCGGGTTTGCCCTTCAATGTATTGTGCAGGCTAAAAAGACGTAGGCGGCGTGTTTTGGGGGTTGATCAGAATTCCTTACCTGAAAATGACACAGGGTAAATACAAGTGCGGAACGATCAACCGGCACGCGCAAACAAAACGAAGCGCCTGTCTTTCTTGCTTCACCTCCTAGGGCTTCGGCTCGCAGACGGCGCCCGGTACAGTGTTGCCTCAGGGCGATACGGGCTACATGGCAACCCCTGCTCAACGTGCATGCTAATCCATGTGGTTCATGTACTCAAAAGAACTCAATGCTCAACATGTATGCACGCGGGGCGGCCCAGGGCCACATTCATTGCCAAAGTGAGAAACAGAGTGAAATAGTACGTACAGTAGTGAGCAGAGAAGAGAACGAGTGTAAAATAAGTTGGCGGTAGCACAACCTACCGGACCAGCGGAGACCGCCGCAAAAATATTTCTTGAGACTAGACGATTTTTGGAAATCGTCAGTCGCTCTCATTGAAGATCCATTGATCGAACACCATCCAATTTCATCAAACCTTGCGATTCAACTCCAGAAGATATGCGATGCTCGTTCTCGGACCCAGGATTTCAAACAGAGCATCGATCGGGTTTGAATGATCTTTGCACCGCCACATTCTCGATTCAAAACCAGCACCAATAACAACAACTCCCACACATGAGGACTTCGGCTCGCAGACGCCCGGTCGAACCGCCGCTGAACGTCCCACCTGAACGGTCGAGGCGCAGCTGCGGCAGCTGCGGCAGGAGAGTGACCGGTGGCGGCCGCCGCGCGGAAGGCGGCGCTCGCTAAATGGCGCGGCGGAGGCCGCGCTCCGCGACGCCGGCCGGTAGTTGGTGGCCACGACGCCCTCCAACTGCGCGTGGCGTCGATGAGTGATATCGAGTCGCACCTTGTTGTCTACAACAACATACGACACAATGTAGTTTTTCCTCCAACAAAGTTTCCCCAAAAAGTTCCTCTTCTCTGAAGGGAAGAAAGTATTTATGACCAAAGCTTTATCGAAAGACACCCGATTCTCAAGGATGAAACGGTCTATCGCGCGCCAACCCCCCGCACCCTCCACACAGCCGGTTCACCCGCAGGTAGTCATCGAGTACAGGGAGCCGGAAAAGCTGCCGATCGAGGACCGGGGTACGCAGGCGTACCTGAAGGAAGACTTCGGCTCGCAGACGACGCCGCCGCGGCAGCGGCCGCCGCCGGTTGAAGAGCCGCCGCTGTACTTCCCGCCTGCTCCCTTGCGGGCTTGCGGGCACAGCGAGCGCGCACGACGGCGCGCTGAGCGTGCGCTCGACGAAGCCGAGCGGCTGGCGGCGCTGCGTGCTGCCGACGAGGAGCGGCTGGCCGAGGGCCGGGCCCGCGAGGCGCTGCTGCGGCAGCTGCGGCGGGAGGGCGACCGGGCGGCGGCTGCCGCGCGGCAGGCGGCGCTCGCCAAAGGCGCAGCGGAGGCCGCGCTCCGCGACGCCGGCCGGCAGCTGGTGGCCACGACGCCCTCCAACTGCGCGAGGCGTCGATGAGTGATATCGAGTCGCACCTTGTTGTCTACAACAACATACGATGAAATGTAGTTTTTCCTCCAACAAAATTTCGCAAAAAAGTTCCTCTCCTCTGAAGGGAAGAAAGTATTTCGGTAAAGACACCCGATTGACAAGGATGAAACGGTCTATCGCGCGCCAACCCCCCCGCACCCTCCACACAGCCGGTTCGCCCGCAGGTAGTCATCGAGTACAGGGAGCCGGAAAAGCTGCCGATCGAGGACCGGGGTACGCAGGCGTACCTGAAGGAAGACTTCGGCTCGCAGACGACGCCGCCGCGGCAGCGGCCGCCGCCGGTTGAAGAGCCGCCGCTGTACTTCCCGCCTGCTCCGGTGCGGGCTTGCGGGCACAGCGAGCGCGCACGACGGCGCGCTGAGCGTGCGCTCGACGAAGCCGAGCGGCTGGCGGCGCTGCGCGCGGCCGACGAGGAGCGGCTGGCCGAGGGCCGGGCCCGCGAGGCGCTGCTGCGGCAGCTGCGGCGGGAGGGCGACCGGGCGGCGGCCGCCGCGCGGCAGGCGGCGCTCGCCAAAGACGCGGCGGAGGCCGCGCTCCGCGACGCGGCCGACACGCAGCGCGCCTGCGCCCGCACCGTGCAGGCGGAGCGCGAGGCGGCCCTGCGCGCGAAGCTCGAAGCGCAGCACGCCTTCGACCAGGCGCACCGCGCCATTCGCGGCGAGGACGCGGCGGCCGCAGCGGCGGTGGCCGCGGAGATCGAACGGTGTGCATCTTTGCGTGTCTCCGCGTGTGTTTAGTGTCTGTCAAATGCGTTTTTGTCAAGAACAAAAACCGACTGACAGCGTGCTGTCCTCACTCCCGTTATGATGTAGAAAACACGAAATCTAAAAGGAGGTAATGTGCTGCGAAACACGGGTAAATCTGGGTGGAGTGGCGGGCATAAGCGTTCAACGAAAAATACCACTTTGTAGGTGTATTGTTCCTCCTTCTGTAGCCTTCGTCGAGATAAGCACTAGGCAGTCCCTCGAGTATTTTTGGATCAGGAAGGTGCCTTGGGCATTGCAGTTGGACATTGCAATTGGACATTGCAATTGGACATTGCAGTTGGTCATTGCAGTCAGGCATCGCTGCTGTGCGCAGCAGCGGTTTTCGTTCAATGAGAGGAAAGGAATGAAGAAATCTGAATAACAACTTACGATGGGTTGGTACCCCAAGGGTCCTTTGCACAATGCAAACGGGGAAACAAAATGTTCCCCCGAAGAACAGACACTCTGTATGTAGATTCGTCAAGCCTCGCAGATTCCCTCGGAAAATCCGTGAGACCTCTATACTCAGAGAAACGGTCAGAAGAAGGCGTCCGGATGGATTTGGGGCCTCAGAATACGGGTTTAGGGCGGTTGAGGTCGCATACCTACATGCACCGCAACGTACTTTGCCTTTTGGCATCCTACTGAAAATGACTACCCATCCAGCCTTATTTCACCGCAATAGTTCTAGCGAGCTACTGGGGGGGCCCAAATACAATAGGTACTCAAATGCAATATTATTTCGGAATACAAAAGGCACGCTGAAAATGGGGGTTTCGTTGAGCATTGTTTCGGAATACAATATTATTTGTCCCCAGTGGGGGTTTGCAGGGGGTTTCACGGGCTTCCCCTCGCGAGAGCAGCTTCTTTTTCGAGAGAAGTTCAATGTGGAACACTCCCAAAGCCGAAAGTTCAATCCTGCTACTTGATTTCGCTATCTGTGGCATTTTCCTCAGGTTAGGGGGCCATAATTTCTAAGGCCCACTCCAAAACAAAAAGAATTGACCTGTTTTTTTTTAGCCCGTGGTCCAGCGGTCACCACACCCACATGTGATGCTGAGGTTGCTGGTTCGATTCCTCGTCGTAGTGGTTTTTCTAAAGTCTGAAGTGCTATCTGGGTGCCAGATTTTTGGCCACATCGAGTGTAGAAAAGGTACCATACATGCCGGGGGGCAGCTCTTTCCATCCCACCAAATATTTACCAAATTTCCTCCAATGTTGACCTGCAAGTGCCTGCACCCAGACTATCAGCATCCATCCAGACTGTTTGAAAACCCGGTTTTCTCTATCCTTCCCCTCCAAATACAATATTATACCTATTGTATTTGGGCCCCCCCCAGTAGGCGTCAGTCACTGGGTGATGTGTATGCTCTACTGTCTATCAGGGATGGAACAACAGTGAAGCTTTGGAAGAAAACGGCCGGTTTTGGGTTCGGTTTCCAAATCTAATTCTGGAAGGTCCGGTTTCGGGTTCGGTTTCCAAGTTCGGTTTCCAAAACTCATTCTGGAAGGTTCGGTTTCGGGTTCGGTTCGGTTTTGGGTTCGGTTTCCAAAACTAATTCTGGATGGTTCGGTTTTGGGTTCGGTTTTGGGTTCGGTTTCCAAATCTAATTCTGGAAGGTTCGGTTTTGGGTTCGGTTTTGGGGTCGGTTTCCAAATCTAATTCTGGAAGGTTCGGTTTGGGTTCGGTTTTGGGGTCGGTTTCCAAATCTAATTCTGGAAGGTTCGGTTTTGGGGTCGGTTTTGGGGTCGGTTTCCAAATCTAATTCTGGAAGGTTCGGTTTTGGGGTCGGTTTTGGGGTCGGTTTCCAAATCTAATTCTGGAAGGTTCGGTTTTGGGGTCGGTTTTGGGGTCGGTTTCAAACACCTCCTCGACACCTGCAGCGAACTAGTTACGCTCTTCGACAAAGGTCGCAAGTTCCGCCCGGATGGCGGCGACGAAGCTATTTGTACTGAAGTGGATAGGGCGGTGGCTTTGTTCGTCGAGGGGTACTTTAATGACTCCCCGCCTAGTTTCGCCAGACTGCTGCGGGAGAAGATAATGTCGACCGTCGGCGTGACGCGTATTGGTGCCGAACCGGAGGTGACAACCACATCGCGTCGACGCCTGCGAGAACTGCACAAGGACCTCGTAATTCTCCCGGTCGACAAGAGTTCTCACGACTTCGGGTTCGTATGTAGAAGATTCTACAACCAGGATCTGTACACGAAGGTTAACCACAGCGTGAACTACGCCCCGAGCGAGAAGACACCGGAAGAAGTCGTAGCAGATCACAAGACGTACAAAAAGGGCTGAGCCCCACGAACACCCTCCCCTACCTTTATGGCACCTTGAAACTACACAAGGAGGTGATAACCATGCGGTACATCGCCGGGGTCTCCCGCAAAAACACTGTGGGCCCGGGGGAGACTTTTCCTGAACGCGAAACACGCCGCCCCGATGCAACATTTTCATCGACGACGGATGCACAGCTGGATCTAACGGGTCTGTTGAAATCAGTCATGGAGATCCTACGGAGGGAGGACAACGACCGATTCAACGCGACCGGGTTTAGATTCTTCTGGATCACGGAGTCCAGTGACGACACCGCCTTCTTTCTGAAGACGCATGTTGACGAGCTCTCGGGCCTGGTCGCGGGTACATGGGATTTCACGACCATGTACGACCAGCTGGGACTCGAGGAACTGCTGGAGGAAATCGCTGGTACCATCGACGAAGCCTTTGCAGCGGAGGCCGAACGGCTCGGCGTTCGGGTTGATGAACTGGTCCTAGTACGACCGAAGAGCCAACATGGGCCGCAGAAGAAGAAACGTTGTTTTGCGTTCATGCTGTTGACGGATCTGAGCTCACAGCAGGCAGCATATTCTGCACACGACCTCAAGGCCCTCCTCGCTTTCTGCCTGGCGAACACGTACGTACTGGTGAACGGCATCCTCATGCGGCAAATATTGGGCATCCCGATGGGCGCTAACGCCTCCCCA
This sequence comes from Diplonema papillatum, assembly GCA_030068145.1. Taxonomy (NCBI): domain Eukaryota; phylum Euglenozoa; class Diplonemea; order Diplonemida; family Diplonemidae; genus Diplonema; species Diplonema papillatum. The sequence goes on from JAPJBO010000800.1 coordinate 24,370, forward strand.
GACATTGCCAATCTCTTCTGCTACGCAAAGGAGAAGAGGTACATGATGAGACTCCTGGCTGAAAGGGACATCCGGCGGGCTACACTCCTCAGCATGACGCGCCGTTTTATAGATGACCTGCTCTGTTTCGGGACGAAACCCCCTCCCGAGTCCATCTACAGCATGGGGTACAAGCAGACGAATGCATGCGTAGGGGATGCGACTTTCCTTGGCATACGGATACGACATGAGGTCTCCGGCGCGTCTGGAAGGCGATACATGCGACTGTCGGTCTTGGACAAGGCGAAAGCCTACCCGTACCGCCCCCTCGCGTACACGTCAGTCCTGTCTACGGCCCCGTCAAACTTCGGTTCGAGCATCCTCATTGGGGCCCTCGTTCGCAACGGTAGGATCGCCAACAACATATATGATTTCAAGACCGAAATGAACAACACGGTCTTGAAACTCATGCGGCGTGGTTACCGGAAAAGCGTTTTGAAGAGTGGATTCCGCAAATGGCTCCTGGACACATACCCAGAGGCCAAATTTGGCGAGCATTGCGGGAAGGTGCGGAGGCACTTCTTCTGGCTCATTCACGAGGTGGAACGCACTCTATCACTGCCAGAGCCGGCCGCGATGGACCTTGCGATCGAGCGCCTTCTGGCTGAAAGACCCTTCGTGAAATACAATGGCCGCCCCCAACCTGTCCCGGAAGCTGAAGATGACGCCCCCCGATCACCGCCCACCGAAGCACCGACCCGACAGGCTGACACGACCGCCCCCCGTGAGTCCACGCGGAAAGGCCACAAGCGAAAGGCTGAAGAGGACGAACAACGGGCTTCAAAGCGACGCCGCTCGAATGTCCACAAACCGGTTCTAACAGTTGCCCCTCCATCCACGTGCTACCGATCAGACGTTTGTACACACCCGCCTTCCGTGAGGCATGATCCGACGCTGTTTGGCCCCGCCGGCCTCCCGAATCTGGGGAACACGTGCTTCTTTGGTGCGGTGCTGCAGCTCCTGCTACGGGTTGGGCCGATCAGAGAGATGTACTGGAGCCTTGCGCAGGACCTCCCCAACTGCCGTGGATTTCTCGGGGACTTCCTGGCTTACTTTGCCATGCTGTCAAGCTCTCGCGACAGTGGTGACCAGCGTAGCCGGGATTGTCGGAGAATGGGTGTCCAAGCCATCCTGAGCATGTTCGCAAACTTCTGCGATGCACGGCAGCACGATGCGCACGAAGCTCTGGTAGCGATACTCAGCGCGACTAGTGCGACGCTGGGTCCGGACGAAACGGGGACCCCCTGCCCGGGCTACCAACTCTTCGTAACATGCTTGGAGAACGGCTGGACCAGCTCAGTACGATGCAGTGCATGTGGACGCACTTCTTCCAGCAGTCAGGTAATGCAATGTTTGCAAATTCCTTGCGGAAGGAAGCTGGAAGACTCTCTCCACGTGCACGGGTTTGTGAATCCGGAGAGAGTATGCGACTGCAAGGCTGTAGGTACGGTGGTTGAAAGCATGGATCTCCGTCTGACAGCTGAATGTGTTCTGATGCAGTTTGGCATCTACACGAGAAACGGTGCCAGGCGCCAGAATGACGTGAAACTGCCCCCCTTCTTCGGACCGCCGGACCATCTGCTACGCCTCGCAGCCGTCGTGGTGCACATGGGGGAGGATACGGCTAGCGGGCACTACGTCACGTACGTTGCGCAAGACACGGGGTGGATCCTCTTCGACGACCTGCACGTCACCTCTGTCGACGACATTCCGTGGGGTGACGTTTACCTCGCGGCCTTTGTCCGGATCCCCCGGAATGCCCACGACATGACTGTCCGTGCCCCGTCACCCTCCATGGTGCTTCCTACTCAGGATCGGCTACCCGACTTGCCTGCACCCCCAGGTTCAGCCGGTAATTTGATGAGCCGGCAGTCGGAAGGATCACCTGACTCCTTCTGCCCCTTTGGTAATTCGCCACCCTGCCCGCCCTTGCCGGACTCCCAATGTCTGACACCGCATGGTCAGTTGTTTGAACAGCAGTTAACAGGTTCCCCGGTGCTGCGATGTCAACACTGCTCCGTCGAATGCACGAAGGATGGCCAGACGTTCCAAGGTCTGAGGGGACTCCGCGCGCATGAGAGACGTTGCCACCTCGCGGGTGTGAGATTCTGATCCGCGTCGTTTGAGCCTCATCGGATTCTTGATTGCTGGCTGGTCTATATTTCACTCCGCACCCGTTTACCCTGACTAACGGGAAAAACTCGAAGTGTCTGTACGAGTGAACGCACACTAACATGAGAGGATGAAGGCACGTATATGCCGCCTGGCCCTGTGCTAGGCGTAGTTTGAGGTTGTACTTATTTCCGAACAACCTACCACGAGCTTATCCACCCACACCCCCATTTTTCCCCTTTCTTTTTATTTACTTTTTCCCGCCCGATGTCGCTGATGACTAACGGACCGTCGGACCCGTCCCAACGGGGGTGCTTATGGAAGCTGCAATGAAGGCTTAGACCGGTACGGGCTACATGGCAACCCCTGCTCAACATGTAGAACGTGGGGGGCCCTTGATCACATTCATTACGGGTGTGGTCGTGGTGTCGGTCGCAATAGTCGCTTTGCTAGCCAAAGAGAGAGATAGAGAGAAAAAGAGCGCCAGAGAGAAAAGAAAAGATAACGTTATCTCCCGGAAAAGAAGGGTTACGCGAACCCCCGAAAAAATAATTACCCCCAAAAAAAATATACAGAAAAAAATAAAAACACAAACCGACGGTGACCCCCAAAACCTTTTTCAACCTTTCCAACACCCTTCAAGCTAAACCATTATACAACGACCCCCCCCCCCCCTCCGCAGGCGCAGAACCGAGGCGACCGTGGGCCAAGCGGGCTCGCTGGTGGACGCGGCCGTGCAGCTGCTGACCGCGGCGCAGCGAGACGCCGTTGTGACCACCGCCGTCGTCGCGTCGCCGCCGCCGCAGCGGCCGCAGCGGCGCGACATTTCGCCCAGCCGGCTTGCCGCCGCCGGCGCCCCGCCGCCGCAGGTCGCACTCGTCCGGCAGCCCGCGGTGCCCCCGGAGGCCCTCGAGGCGCTGCGGGCGCAGCTGATCCCGCTGCGCGACGCCCTCCACCACAGGCCGCAGCAGCTGCAGCAGCCGCTCTTCCTCACCTCGCCCCCGCCGCCCGTGATACGGACGCCGGCCGCGCCGCCTCCGGAGCACGACCAAGTCTCGCCGCCGTCGCGGGGCTTCACCGCGGACTGCTCCGAGTACTCTGACGGGCCCTCCCCGCCGGAAGGCAACACGCAGGCGGACGAGCACAGCGTTTTTGCCAACGACGCCCGCGCGCTGGACAGCGCCGGCACCCTTTCCACCACGTGCCCATCGCCCTTCTTCGAGCCCCAGCCGGCCGGCAGCAGGGCCCCCGGGTACCCGCGGCAGCTCGTCGAAGAGCTGCTGGCGGACAGGACGCCGCGCACCAGCCGGACGTCGCGCTCCTTAGGCGGGCCGCCTGGAGGCAAGCCTGCTGGGTATCCCTTGGTGGTGCGCTCGTCGCGGCCTGCCGAATCGTCGCCGTCCGTGGATCCGCACTCCGCGACTCTGCCGGCGCGCGGCGCTGGCTTCAACCTGTCGTCGGCGTCGTACCCCATAGAACGCGACGACTCGCCCCCGCCGCCTCCGCTGGGCGGCCTTTCCGACACCCCGGGCATCTCCGCCCGCGAGGTCATGCAGTGCGAGCAGCAGAGGGCGAAGCGATCAAGCCGGGCGCCCCCTCTGCGCACGTCGTCGCAGCAGGTATGGCCCCGTTTCGGGGTGGGAAGGAGAGGAGACGTGTCATTCTGTCAATTCCTTTAAGCTTCATCGTTTACGGCAGTGGACTACGACGGTATCTGATCATCTTGGATCCACGCTCTCGTTCTTGATTAATGAAGACGAGAGCGAGTACCATCAAACTTTGAACTCCACCGTGCGGCTGCTTGAGAGTGATCCGGACATCTCGCGACTCGATTGCGCTGTCGTCCTTGGCCCTTCTCTTGCCCAGCGGCTGGCCAACAATTGAACTATGCGAACAAACGCGGGTGGGTGCGTTCCCTGGGCTTTCTCCACGTGAATCCGGATCATTGCTTCTTGCCCTTCGTCTCGCAGAAGATGGGAAAGAAACGATTGTTCACGAGCAGATGGACCAGATGGCGTTACCCGGATTACTCTCAAGCAGCAGCACGGGGGTGTTCAAAGTTTGAACTGGCACTGCATCTCCGGTCTGGGTGCTCATTGACCTTTGTGACCACCGGGTTCTGCTCCGACCGCCACTGCCGCGAACTGTACGAGCTAGGCACGCAACCCTATGCAAGGCGTACGACGCCATGATCAGAGGAACTCGTGGGGTTCACGTTGCCGGCAAACACGTGACAAGTGGGCGAAAGCCTATTATAAATACCTGATACAAAGCATCGTTGCCACCATAAGCGCCATCTTGGTAGGAAATGCTCGACAAAACTGCCAGACAAAGAACTGAAGGGATCCCAAGTGCTGTCGCTACCGAACACGTGTTGAACGAGTTCGTGAGGTGTACGCAAACAAAACAGATTGTGTTTGTGTTGAATTTGCCCCTCTACCCGTATATTTCCTCCCTTCCATTCGGAGTCAAAGCAGCCACATCGTGTATTTCTTAGCAGCACTGTTGTGCTGAAAGGGAACACTTCCTTTTGCAACCTGTGCATGCGAATCTCAAGAACCCTCTTCTTTGGGTGTTGGATCATCATCGTCAACCAGCTGCTGCTGATCTGCTGTTGTTACTCGTTGCGAGACCTACCGTTCTCACTCTTAAAACCCCAAACCTCTGCAGTCGGAGATGCCGCAGGCCCCCGCAGATGCGCTGCGGACCGCCCAGCGAGCTTTTTGTGTGTGGGGTTTATTATCCAAACAAAAAAGGGGTTTGCTCTCTCTTTTATTTGCCGCTAAAAACCTGCCGTTCTCGCTCTTAAACACCCAAACCTCTGCAGTCGGAGATGCCGCAGGCCCTCGCAGATGCGCTGCGGACCGCCCAGCGAGCAGAGTCCGCGCAGGCGGCCGCGACAAAGCGGGCAGAGCAGATGGAGCGCAAGGCGAAGGCCCTCGAGGCCGAGCTCCAACGGCTCGGAGGGAAAATCCCCGGCCACCACATTTCGGCGCAGTCGACCGCGGCCGGGGTGCCTTACTCGTACGTGCCCCGCCAATCGCCCCGCGGGTCCATCCTCAAGCCGCGGCGCTCGTCGTACCGCGTCGGGAGCCTCGACAACTGTTTAAGCGCCGGCTCCCTGTACTAGCTGCCTTCGACCGCCAACGCCCAGCGGCCCTCCGTCTTCATGCCCGAGAAAGGGCATCCGTCGCTCAAAGTTCGGAGAGTCACTATTGGCCGTGCATCGAGCAGAGTGGATATATACAGACCATCAAGCACCAACGGGAACGCGTGAAAGGCGAAGGCGGGAATTGCATGCGAAATGACAAAGCAACCGCGCGAAGACGATGATGCACGCATCCAGCATAACTGTACGAACGAAGAGGTAGGCAAATGCAGGTCATCGACACAGATTCTCCGCATTCTAGCTTCAGACTTTGCGGGTTTTCCGCGGCCTGGAGATCAGGAGGAGATGGACGTGTCCTGCCGTTGTCTGGAGGGTTATGAGACTTGATTTCCAGACGTGAACCAGGACCTTCGAGTTGTTGGTCCCTGGGATTTGGTCTTCCTCCGAGCAGGGGACACGACGTAGCTGGGAGTAGCCGTGGCAACAAAGGGTGCTTTTTTATGGCAACAAGCTTGCTTGTCTATGTCAAAAAGCGTCGGACCTCGCAGCGTGCTGTGCGAAATCACTCAAAACAGGGTTTCGCACGCACTAACAAAACGCTGTCGACAACTTCTAGCGTTTTTCCGTCTTCTTCTCCCGCCAGTCGCCCGCGAGTTTCTAGTCCCTGGTATCTACGGTTGTTCGATCGGTGTCGTGATGCTACCACTGGATGGATTATGGCTGACCGCCTAAGCCAGAATCCCGCGTGACACATCGGATTTATCGGGCCACGACTAGCTTCGGCGAACGGCAACTTCCACATTGACATCCAGATCCCGTGTCTCCAACCGGGCCTATACGAGTCCGAAAGGACTCATCGCGGAGTGGGTCCCTTCCATTCGCCGATCCTCGATTTCGAGTGCCGCCATCAGTTCTATGCCCACGCAAGCAGCCAACGTTCCGGTGCTGCTCCCGCCCAAGGGCCATCTTTGAGTTTTTAAGTTTTTAGCACATGCAATGTTTGAGGAAACTGAACCGCCCAAGTAGGACCTTCTGATCATGATCATTTGCCAGAATTGCCACCTGAAACCACGTCCAGGATTGGGGCTCAGGGGAGTGCGGTCAGCGAAAATTCTAGTTTCCCTTTCTACTTTCTCCTACTCTCGCGGTGTACGATTTTCAACGTTACTCACGAGGGTCTCTGGTAGCAAGATCCGGCCATTTGAGGGGGTCTTGCCGCCAGTAGCGATAACCCACCGCAACCAGCACCAAGAGAAAGGCCGGCAAGCATGGCGCCATGCCTTCGCCCGACCTGCTCCACCAAATGAAACCCGTGTCGATATTATTGTTTTCTCCGATTGTTGTATCCTTGCCTTTCTTCTTTTCTTAAAGCTTCGGGTTCCTTCTCAACAAGCAAGTCCTACTTTTTTCTCCCCCGACGGCTTCTTTCACGCTTCAATCATGTGTTTGTTGTAGATAAGAAAAAGCAGAGTGACCGCTCGTCTTTTACCGCGTATGAGAGGAGTAGTAACAAATAGATGCAAACAGGATCACGAGTCCCTGAATCCGATGTGCGGTATGGGCTGGATTTTTTGTTGAACACTTACGCCCGCCATTAAACCCAGATTTACCTGTGTTTCGTGTGGGTACATCACATCTACCTCCTTTGATATTGGAATATTGTTGCGATAGTGGGGAGTCATCGGCATGCTGATGAGTACCACACAATGCCAGCCTTTCTCCCGGAAGGGACTCTTGGCGCGCTTCCGCTTGTGAGCCTGTCGGTCTTGTCTTCGTGGCCGCACTTTCAAGCTCTCCATGCCAAACGATGTGTGCGGCAAAACCAATCAAAACGCCCTGCAGGGTCTTATTTCATGATCAAACAACATACTTCAGCGCCTCCATCATATGTAGTGATCCAGGCAGGCAATGCTTTGCGCTCGACATTACGCATGTGTAGGCGCGGCCCGAAAACAGGGAGCACAAGCACTTTTACAACTTCTCCTCTCCCCAATATTAAGCTCGCCTGGTGGCCTTTGAAGCAAAGATTTCGCCCCAGCAAACACGCCACGCCCCTGCCCTTGTACCCTGATCTTCTGACGAAACCAGAAGCACATCTGTTGTTCTGCAGGCACACTGAAGTTCCACTTTGATGAAGGTACGCCCGATCTGTCCGTGGATTAAACACCCAACCACGGTTTAGACAGGACACGGTGTTGAGCACATGCGATTCCAAGCATTCTTCCGTTTCCCCCGCCCTTGTACTCTGACTTCGATCTTTCCCGACGTTACTAGCTCCGACAACCTTTGCCCTTTCTCCCAAAATATGCACGTGCCGGGATGAAATGCCACCGGCGGATCTCCGTGGATTCTGGCAATCTGGGTATGAGCGTGTTAGTGGCGAGTCCGAGGAACAGTGTGCACAGGCAGCGCAGAGCGAGTAGCTGTGAGGAGCACATAATACGCCGAAGCAAGAAACCCGAGCAGCCGACGAGCGCCTTCGTGGTGAAAGGTGTGTCCAGACATGGATGGCGAGTAGCTGTGAGGAACACATAATACGCCGGAAGCAAGTAAACCGAGTAGCCGACGAGTGCCTTCGTGGTGAATGGTGTGTCCAGACATGGATGGCGAGTAGCTGTGAGGAACACATAACGCCGGAAGCAAGTAAACCGAGTAGCCGACGAGTGCCTTCGTGGTGAAAGGTGTGTCCAGACATGGATGGCGAGTAGCTGTGAGGAACACATAATACGCCGGAAGCAAGTAAACCGAGTAGCCGACGAGTGCCTTCGTGGTGAATGGTGTGTCCAGACATGGATGGCGAGTAGCTGTGAGGAACACATACCGTATGCGGGTTTAATACGAAACGTGTAAATGTTTCTTAGCTACTTTTTCGGCCAAAGTGTTTCTTAATTGACACGTTTCGTACTAAAAACATGGGGTCTGACGTACTTAGTGAAATTTGAAAACTGTTGAAACCCATGATCCCCCATGTTTGTTCCCGAAAATCTTGGTTTTATCGAGCCTTTGAGCAGGAAAAACGTATCGCGGTCAGAGTATTAGCGACAAGAGCATTCTGGCACTTGTGCATGAAGACGACAGGCGTGGGCGGGCTCTGGGATTCAGTCTGTGAACTGCAGCGCCGCAAACAAGGAATGGCCATTCCCAGCTCCAATCGTCTTGTTGACATCCTCGAGCGTCCGTCTCTATGAACCAAGAGTCGGTGTCGGCGGAAAAGACCGTTACAAGGTGGACTATCTTGCTTCCGCAAAAGTCAGAAAGCGAGCAAGATACAACGCATCGCTCGGAGCGACCGGTCAGTTGTTACAAGCATCCACTGCCAACCACGAGTTCCTGACACGCTAGTGTTCACGAAGGTGTTCATTAGGTGGGCACGCGTCAGTGATGACAGGGCAGCGCAAGCAAAGGCGGAGTTGCCCTTCACCAGGTGATTGCCATCCAGCTTCTTCTCGTGCTCGCCAGCCCCAAGACTAGCATGAACCGCATCCACCTCTACAGCAACGCATTCATCGTTTGCCAGTTCTTCAAGCTCTTGGTCAAAATCAGCGAAGTCAGAACGTTGGTGCAATCTGCGCATTCACTCAGTACGAGACATTCGTTGAAGTTCGGCGAGAACGTGGATCTCTTCATCGGAGGTTTCCACGCCCGGAGCCCAGCATAGCGTAAAGACCCGCGAACCACGCACGTACTTTCTGATCCCCAGGTCTTATGTTCGCGGTTCTCTTCATCGGAGCTGATCGCGAGCAAAAAGTCGTCAAAAAAGGTCTGCTCCGTGGACAGCGAAAAAAAACGGCACCACCCAGGGGATCGATTCCCGTCCTTCCCGTCACGAACCTGGTGGTTTCCGTGTCCGGTGGCCTTGTAAAAACCCGCGAACCACGGACATACTTCTTGGTCCCCCCGTGTCCATACTTCACGGTTCTCTTCATCGGAGCTTATCGCGAGCGAACTGCTGCACGCACGAGCAAAGTTTTCACCAGAAACCCAGCTCCCGGTGGCACTTCCCAGCTCCCAAAGAGCCAGAAGAACCAGCTCCCAAGAGCTGGGAGCCACCGCCAACACTGTCTGGGGGCTGTCTTCAACGAAAGCTTGGTCGGCTTCATCTCCTGTTGGATCGGAAACTTTCTCTTCCAGTAAATTTGCGTCACTCAACCCGGTCACCACGAAACTCGCCGGATTGTCGAATCTGCTTCGCGTGGGGTGAAGGGCTGAGGCGGGCGAATAAATCGGTGCATATTTCTTTTTTGACGGATTCAGATTTTCTGTCAACTTTCCTGTGTCCTTCTTGTACTGTCAAGCCCCAGTTTACTCTAAGTACAAAACCCCTCAAAACCCCTATGGAAGTGCAGTTTTTAATACGAAACGTGTTAATGTTTCATAGCTTCAGATCCGGGGTGTTTCTTATTTAACACGTTTCGTATTAAAACCGTTTCGTACTAAACACGTTTCATATTAAACCCGCATACGGTAATCCGCCGGAAGCAAGTAAACCGAGTAGCCGACGAGTGCCTTCGTGGTGAATGGTGTGTCCAGACATGGATGGCGAGTAGCTGTGAGGAACACAGAATACGCCGGAAGCAAGTAAACCGAGTAGCCGACGAGTGCCTTCGTGGTGAAAGGTGTGTCCAGACATGGATGGCGAGTCTATGTGAGGAACACATAAAACGCCGGAAGCAAGCAAACCGAGTAGCTGACGAGTGCATTAGGTGAAAGATGTGTCCAGTGGCTGCGTGACGCTCGTGGTCTGCCGTCCGAGAAGCCAAGACGCCGAGTAGCCTACGAGCGCGAGCGCGTTAGTGGCGGGTTTCGTGGCTGATGTGCGTGTTGCCGGGGGTGCCTCTCCCGCTTCATACAGGAATCTTTCACCGAAGGGACTTGCACCGCACACCGAACAAACAGGAAGAGGAAGACGAGGCACAAAACGCGGTGCTTCGCAGGGGGGGTGGCGCAGGCCGTATGAGTACTGTATCATACGATCCCTACGGCCGTGCATCGCCCACCAGGCTCCATGGAGCCTCGCCCGCGTCCGTGACCAGCGCCACGGCAAAGGGCAAGGCCGAGCTGCTGCAGCTGGCGGTGAGCGAGTCGAAGGGGGAGATCCAGTCCCTGCGCGCCAACGTGGGCACCCTGCAAGACACCATCAGCGGCCACGCCCGGACGCTGCAGCAGTACAAGGTGTCCCTGCGGGAGAAGGACGAGGAGAACAGGGCGTTGCATCAGTCGGTCGTGTCCATGAAGAGAGAGCTGACGGAGACTCGAAAAGGCAACGACGAGGGCGACCGGGCGCATCTAAAGTACAACAGCCTATCCTCGAAGTTGCAGCAGGAACTGGACGATGTCAGAGGCCGCTGTGCGCGGTACAGGCAGGACCTCGAACTGGCCGTCGAAAGGAAAGCCGCCGCGGAAGCCGCGCTGGAAGATCTCCGAAGGGCGCACGCCCAGCTGGGCGACGAGCTCCTGCGCTCGCAAGAGCTGCTGCGAAGGCAGAGCGATGAAGGTATAGATTCTTCTGACACACTCGAGTGTCTATTCTTAACAGGGGACGGGATGCAACCGCCAAAAAGCTGCACGGTGCAAGGGGGGAGCACGGTGCAAGGGGGGAGCACGGTGCAAGGGGGGAGCACGGTGCAAGGGGGGAGCACGGTGCAAGGGGGGAGCACGGTGCAAGGGGGGAACTGGGTCCCATCTGAGACACTCACCCTCACCCTAGTGGCGTTGATTGTCTGTTGCCACGTGAAGGCAGGTCGTCACACCTTAAAGTCGCCGACACACTAAGTGCTCACATATTGGGAATCGAGGGGTTGATTCACGACGGTTGGGTTTTGAGACACCCAAGCTTGACAAGCCAAGGGCTAGAAGGGCTGCCTTAACTTTGAACGAGTCTAACGACCACGTTTGGATTATATTAGTGTCTACGGTTTTGTACGTCTTGTTAACGAAAGACGTCGTTTTCCATGCCGGGCGGCAAGGGTCAGCACCTGGAGAAAAAGACAGGCGCTTCGTTTTGTTTGTGCGTGCCGGGTGATTGTTTCCCACTTGTATTTACCCTGTGTATATTCAGGTAAGGAATTCTGATCAACCACCAAAACACGCTGCCTACGTCTTCTTAGCCTGCGCAGTACATTGAAGGGCAACCCGCACGATTGTTAGTACTAAAAACATGTGTATTCCGCTCCTGGTGACCATGGGCGCACCAGATTAGCCTTGAAGACTCCTGTTTTTACGTGCAGATTCCTCATTGCCAGCACCCAAGACTCCTGCCTGTGCACCACACCAGCCACTGTCTGTCCGGTGTGTGCTAATAAGGGGGTTTGGGATGCATTCGGGGGCTTGGCCACTAGTTTATGGTGTTTCTTTCCGGAATCTCTGGGCCAAAAGACAAACTGCGGAAATAAAACGAAATACGTCGTTTTCTCTATCTCCCTCACTCACCACAAACGCAGGCACCTCGCGCGAGAGTCAGCTGCAACGTGTGGCAACTACTTCGAACCGGCAGTTGGAAGAGGTCACCGCGGAGCTCCGAGAACTGCGAGTGAAGTCGACCGAGTATCAAGTGGCGCTGCAGGAGCGCGAGAGGGAGCTTCAAGCGCTGCAAGAACGGACGCGGCAGCAGGGAATGGAGTCGCTTCAAGGTCTGTTCACTTCTTTTTTGTATAAGCACCCGCTTTGTAGGAAATGCTTGAGAAGACTGCCAGTTGCGATAGATTAAATGGGCTGTAGCCCACACGAAACACAGGTAAACCTGGGTTTTAGTGGCGGGCGTTAGTTCAACAAAAAAGACCCACTTTGTAGTTGTATTGTTTTCTCCCCCTCTAGCCTCCTTCGAAAATGAGCAAGGCAGTCCCTCGAGTGTTTCTGGCACGAACAAATCTTGTGGTGCTACGCCGACGCATGCAGCGTGCATTTCCATTTAAAGTTTGAGAATAGGTCGAGGAAGCGATTTCCCCAATGCCTCCAATCATTCGCTTTACCTGGCGTAATTCCTGTTTTGGTTCTACCTATCCTGAGGGAAACTTCGGAGTGAACCAGCTACTAGATGGTTCGATGGGTCTTTCGCCCCTGTACCCAGCTTTGACGAGCGATTTGCACGTCAACACCGCAACGGACCTCCACCAGGGTTTTCCCCGGCTTCGTCCTATCCAGGCATAGTTCACCATCTTTCGGGTAACAAAACCCTATCACGGTTCGTGCTTCAAGTATCAGAAATGGGTGGATAATCGCGCATCAAGGCATCAAAAAGGTGAGGCGACCGGAAACTCCTCGGAGAGATGGTCCCCGCACTCCAACTCGTCTCTCTCTCTCGGAAAAGGTCGCGTTGGTAGAGACGGTGAAGATGATAATTGTCACAGGGTTGGTGAAATGAAAGCGAGAATGTGGGGTAAGCCCTGATTATTAGATTCACGGTTAAACGAAGCAGCGCACAAGGTTTGCCTGATCTCGCACCTACTTTCCGATACCAAATAGATGCTCTATGCAAACTCGATTTGTCAACGATACGGTATATTCCCATCCCCGCATCGTTGCCGTTTCGGCCGCCTTGCGCAGTGCCACTCATGTTCACCTGTTCACCTCACGCTATGCAGGGCACGAAGAGGTCGTTCGACTGCGGCGGCAGGTATCCGAGACGGGACTGCAGAACTCTACGTACACGGAAAGGCTGCAGAGCTTGGAGCAGAGCAGGAGGCAGCTCGAATCCGAGGTCGACGGCTGGTGCTCTAAGCACGACGAAGCGACGAGGAGGAGCGAAGATCTCCAGCGCCAGATCGAAGACCGAGTCGGCGAAATCGAACGGCTCCAGCGGTCGCTGCACGGCAAGGAGAGCGAGCTTGAGGACCTCCGCGACAGGGCCCGGCACCAAGCGTCGGGCATGGGCGAGCTGGAAGCGGGGCACCGGTCGCTCGAAAAACAGCTGCAGGAGCGCATCGAGCACATCTCGTACCTCGAAGCCAAGCTGACCGGCCACGAGAAAGAGATCTTCGACCGGACGGCCAAGTGCGACGAGCTGAGCCGCGAGCGCGCGTCTTTCATCCAGCAGGTCGAGAAGCTCAACGCCGGTATGTTCCTGCCCTGTGATGGAATCGCTGTCATTCCAGTGACCACTGTTGGAATCTATCATGCGAGGCACGTGACTTTTGTTTTTGTGCAGGAAAGTACAGAGACCAGGTTATCGACCGCGCGCAGTCCCCTTAAGAAGTAGTGCGCGTCTCGGGAAGGCAACAAGCCGCCGAGTAGACACTCTCCCTGTAGATACCTCTGATACCATTTCCGATTGTCAACGTCTACGTCTTTTTCTGGGGTATTTCCAGTTGCGAGTCTGTGTGACTGTAGCTAGCCCAACACCTTTCTTCTCCGGTTTCCCAAACGTTATTCTCGGCTGTTTCTTACACTTTACCGGCCCATGCAGCTCCGTCTGACCCAGACCCCAGAACCCACCCTCGGATTGTCGACGATGCTTTATCGCTACCGACAGCAGTTCATTGAGGGAGACCCGCAACTTTCTGATCCCAGGCCAACACGGTGAGCCTCAGAAGCTGGAGTTAAAGAGGGTGTGCCCGAGTCACACCCGAAGAGCGGGTGTGCCACGGAATCAACCTGACAAATCACTCCACCAACCAGGAGCGGCCATGCACCACCACACAATTCATCGAGAAAGAGCTCTCAATCTGTCAATCCTTGAGATCGTCCTGACCTAGTAAAATTCCCCGCGTTGAGTCAAATTAAGCCGCATACTCCACGCCTGGTGGTGTCATTCCGTCAATTCCTTTAAGTTTCAGCCTTGCGAATGTACTCCCCCCTGAACCCATAATCTTTGATTTCTCGTTCGGGGAGTGCCGTCCAACACGCGTGGTAATCTACACCCGAAAAGCGGGTGTGACACCCGCTTTTTAACTCCAGCTTCTGAGGCTGGACACCACCGTGTAGCAAGACACAGCTAGTGACACCCCTAGTTCCTCCCGACACGCGCGCCTCCCCCCTGTTCAAACGAGTGAAAGAGTACGTACAATAGTGAGCAGAGAAAATAACGAGTGTAAAAGAACGGAGGTAGCACAAACTACCATTCCAACGAGCCACCGCAAAGTTCTTGCCTTTTTCCCTTTCCCCCAAAACCAGCGCCAAGAACAACGACCCCCTGTTCAAACGCCCCTTAGCGCCCCCACTTCCCTGCGAAGCCCCCTGCTGTCCGCAAGGTGCAGCAGAGAGAAGAAGGGTCCACCCGAACAACCGACGAAGCGTTTCTCGTCAACAACACAAAAAAGTCGAATATCGACTGCAGCAGGCAACAAAGCCACACGCCTACAGGCACGGCCAGTAGCACATATTGGTAGCGTCTCGAAAGTCTTCTACAATGTGCCCATTTTCAATTTTTAACACGGGCGTTGGCGGGGGTCGCTGACCTACCATAGCGGAGCCCTTTCGACGATGGTCACCCGGAGGCTACAAGGCCCCGGAGTCTCAAGTGAGCCTTTGTCCTAATATAATAGGGCCCAAGACTAAATTCAAAGCGAATTTCTTCTTGGTGTCGGTTGCAACACTTACAAACTTGGCTAGCCGTAGTTAAAGTGTATAATCATACCTACAGCCTCATACTACCCGCCGCACAGCCTCAATGGTCAATTGGAGACCCTAAAACACCACTAGTTGTCGTTAGGAAATAAAAGAAGATTGAAGACACCAATCTGCACGTCCCACGGGATCCGTCAGAAACCCAAAAAGCGAACTTAATCTCTAAGAAATAGCCCACCATCACCTTATGCACACACGAGCAACTCTCGGAAGACACCAATCGTATACCTGATCGCCAAACACAAATGCAGACCTCGACGAAGCGCACGCCGAAATCCTGCGCACTCGTGAGGAGGCCAGCATCATGCGCGAGCAGAGCAGGAACGACCAGGAAGAGCTGCGGAGGCAGGCGTCGGCGACGAAGGGCGAGCTCTCCCAGGCTCGGGCGAAGATCGCGCAGCTGGAAGGCAGGCTGACGACCGTCGACGACTTCCGGGCGGACCTGCAGGCGCAGCTGCGAGACGCCGAGGCGCAAGCCCACCAGTTCCAAGCGCGCATGGCGGAGCAGCGCCGGGAGCTGACGGAGTGGGGGTCCGCCATCGTCAAGCTGCAGGGCGAAAAGGACGACGTCATCGCGCGGAGCGAGCTCAACGACCAGGAGCGGATGAGCCTCGCGGCCCAGGTGTGTCCCAGGGATACGAAGGGGAAGGCTAAGTATCGGCATCGCTGTCAGCGGGTAGCGGCTGGGGTGGGTTAACTCACGCATTCCTATAGACTGGGTTCTGGCCCAGAGGCCTTCAGCCATAATCCATTTAGTGGTAGCATCACGGCACTGTCCGATCGAACAACCGTAGATACCAGGGACTAGAAACGGGAGTTCCTCTCGTACTACCTACCCGTATTTGCTGTCGGAATGCGCTGGCCCAATGGGCTCTCTCTCCACCAGCAGGGTAAAACCTGTCTCACGGTCTAAACCCAGAGTTTGGCCTCCAACTGAGCTTCAGCACTGTGAATCACCCCCATTCCTCCCTTTGTGTAATGCGATGGGTCTTTCCTCGGAGGCTCACGCACTCAAAATTTTCGAGTTGCGCGCGAGGGTCCCGCACTCGGCCGGCCAAAATAGGAAACGAGAGCGCGCTCCAAAACGAATGAGGGCAAACTAAATTCGTAGCGAATTTGTTCTTGGTGTCGGTCACCTTGGCCAGCCAAACCGTTCCTCCTCCATGGACTCGTTCCAGATCCGAGGTAGCATACTCGTATGCGCTCGATCAAATGGTCAAGGTAATCGGAAGACACGATGGTGAAGATACGTTCGAGGACTGCCCCTTTGAAAGCCGAAGAATGAATGGAATGATCAGTGCATCAATCTAGGCTACAATCTCTGGAATCGGAGAATCTTTGATTCGTCAGAAAGTTATAGTGTGCGGATTTGTCGACATCTCCTCCACTACCCGACTCCCATCCTCAATGCAACCGGAGACTCTAAAACACCGGGCCTAAACCCCCCAAAACGATACAACAAACACTGCACCGACATACACCGCTCAAAATACAAAGTCAATGTTCCCCTTTTATGCAAGCAATCTTGCTTGATTACAGCAAAAAGGCGTCGGATCCCAGCGTGCCCCTTTTCTTCCATCGCCAACGGTCTTGGGACCTGAAGCTCACGTGCTTCTTCCCAAACAGTCATGCAGCTGGTGCCTTTGTGATGATGCACGAGAGCAATGGAACACACTAGGCGAACATAGCGCCGAGGAAACCGGTGATCTTGCCCGGTTCTCTCGGAAAAAAGACAGGCGCTTCGTTTTATTATCGGGGTCAACTCCACACCTTTGGCGCGTGAGCTGGTCTGTTGTTATCGGTTTTGACCCTGCATGTAGAGGTTGACTGATCGATAATAAAAGAATCTTCATTTTCTTTTCACTTGCTGCAACAGTTAGTGTGGAAAATGAAGACCTCCTTTGTTTGTGCATGCTGGGTGGCGGCACGCAGCCTGACTTCCTCCCAGTCAACGGCATCCGGGACGCAGTCGTCTTTCGACTTGAGCAGCTCAGCCATTTTTAAGATTCTTTTGTTTGTGCGTGCCGGGTGATCGTTTTCCCACTTGTATTTACCCTGTGTATATTCAGGTAAGGAATTCTGATCAACCACCAAAACACGCCGCCTACGTCTTCTTAGCCTGCGCAATACATTGAAGGGCAACCCGCAAGATTGGTAGTGCTAAAAAAAAAAAAGGAAAACGCACCCGAACACAGGTGTCGCGGCTGCAGAACAAGAGCAACGAGCAACGCGAGGAGCTGCGGATGGTTCGGGACGAATCGCAGGCGCACCAAGAGCTGGGCCTGCGCAAGGACCACGAGATCGAGTCGCTGCAGCGCAACCTGGAAGACCGGCTCATGCAGATCGGGGCGCTGGAGGACAAGCTCGAAAAGAGCACGCGGGCGATCGCTGAGCGCACCCGCGAAATCAGGCTCCTGCACCAGCAGCTCGAAGACGAGCGGAACCAAATCAGCTCCGCCGGCATCGAACTCACCCGCCTCGAAGGCCGCGTCGCGACGAAGGAAGAGGAAGCGCTCACGTACAAGGACAAGAACGCCCAGCTCAAGGACCACATCCACCGGCTGGAAGCGCAGATGCGCCGCCTCGAGCCGCTTCCCCAAGTCATCGACACACAGGTACAGCTGGCGTCTCTTTTCTGGCGGGTTCTTTTTGTACGTATACGCACCTGCTTAGCAGGAGATACTTGAGGAGGTTGGACTTGAGAAGTCGAGTCTGCTGCCCCAAGAAAACCCAGTGGTCAGTGACAGCAAACGAAGCAGAAAGCCTGGAAATCAAACGGATCCACTGCAAGACTCTGAACGTACCTCCAGTATGCCAAGTTGAGCTGGCGCCCGAGCTCTCTGACTGCTCATGAGCCGGTCCGTCCCTATCTCTTGAAACTGCATCGAAGTGCCTGCCGCTGTTTATCACAGTGAATCACGGTCCACCACGGCCTATCAGGTCCATCCCTAGTCCCTAGAGCTGCATCGAATTGCCCGGTGCTGTATTCTTCGGTCTATCACGGTCTATCAAGAGGGGATGGACCGGCTCAGACATGACGAGCCCAGCCGCCTGACGAACCAGACTCATCGCCGGCCTATCGACACTTAAAGTTCCACACAGATGCTCTCCAAAGGTCCTCCGACTCCCTCGGCACATTTTCCTCCTGTGAGTCTTCGCAACTGAAACGAAACCAGAAGGAAAATCAAACGCGTGACGACACATTTGCAAAGTGCCACAGAGAACACGTGAAATTCCGCGGCAAGTGGGCCGTGTTAGCTCGCTTGTGTAGCAGCACGACCCTTGAGCCAGGCCTTCCGTTCAGCATGCTGAACGTACTGATTTCAGCACGTTAATCTTCTTAGTTTCTTTTTGTACACGTGCTGAAATCAGTACGTTATCTGCACGTACTATCTTTTCTGCAGATTCATCTGGAGAATCAACCACAGTAACGGCCGATCCTGCTGTTGCTTATCGCGACACTGGAGGGTTGAGGCCGGAGAGGAGGCAGAGGCAAAGACATGCACCACTGGCAGGTGAGCCCCCCATGCTCTATTTATTTTTTGCCTGACCCTACGTACTGATTTTCAGTAGGTATTTAGCTCCAAGACAAAAGAGCTGCGTACGCCCTGCCTTGAGCAGCAGTACTGCGGACCATTAAAAATTGCCAGCCTTCTATCAAGCAACCGCACACGCGTGTCAGGAAGCCGAGCTCGAGCGTCTCCGACGGCAAATCGCACGCATGGAGGACGATGCCCAGGTATGCGGCGCGAGCTTTTCCAACGGCAGCCCAAAGCAGCACCGGGGGTACCTTTTGCTTTTGTATAAGCACCTGCTTCGTTGGGAATCCTCAAGGAGGCCGCCAGTTGCAAAACGCACACCGGACAATCGGTATGTGCGGCAAGAAGAGACCGAACCACGACACGACGCGTGAGAGTGCTAAAAGGTAGCTAGTGGCGACCTGTACGGTCTATCGTCGCAGGTTGTTGCAGCATGTCGAATTCGAACCACCAATCGTGCCAAGAACCTTGCGGATAGCGCGCTATATTGTATTGTGAAAGCTGAAACGTCGTAATCGGCGTGTTTTGGTGGCTGCTCTGAACGCTTAACCTGAAAATGAGGCAGAGTAGTCTTTCTTTATTTAAAAGAAACTAATTAATTAACACCTGGCATTGGGGTGCGCGTTTGTGCGCGCGTTTTGCGTGTCTTTTAGCGTACTGCGTTGTCTTCTATTGCTGTGTGTTTTCTCATAGCGTTCGTTGTGTGTTTTTCTGGCATTTCGGTGTCTTTTTAACGTTTCTGCGTCGAAGCTTCCCAAACAACTGCCTTCAGAACCAGCTTCGGAGTATGCACGCACTCCAGCAACGGCTGTCGGAGAAGGATGCCGCGAGCGACAGCGCGCAGATGAAGATGTCGGAATTCTCGATGGAGCTGCAGAACATGGCGCGGCTGAAGGACGAGCTCGAGGTGCAGCTTTCGGAGAAGGGGCAGGAGATCATTCGGCTGAAGGGCAGCCTGGCCCGGTTGGAAGGCAAGGTCGACGCCCTTGACGACGCGCACCACCAGTGGGAGATCAAGTGCAACCAGTTGGACGTCGAGAGGGAGACCCTCCGCCGGCAGCTGGACTTGGCGTCGGACGAGAGAAACGCGATGGAGCGGGAGCTGAACATGAACCGGGACAGGACAGAGACCCTCGAACACGCCCGCGACAGCGCCGAGCGGCAAGCCAACGAGAGGTCGCTGTCCGTCCTCCGCAACAAGGAGGAACTCGAAAAACTGCGAGAAGCGAACCAACACATGGGCATTGAGCTCCAGCGTCTGCGACAGCTCGCGCATCTGCCACAGGTCCCGTTCTTTTTTTACACAAGCGCCAGCTTGAAAGGAAATGCTCGACGATGCTGCCCGACAAAGAACAGAAGGGATACCAAGTGCTGTACTACCGAACCACGTGTTGAACGGATGGGAGGTCATGCGGGTCTACCCCTACACGACAAATCACACAAACACAACAGGTCAAAGTCCTGAGTGAGAAAGCAACACACACGGTGGTGTAAGCGAAGAACAAAAGTAAAAACACCGGCTCTTTGTAGGAAATACTTGAGGAAACTGCCAGTTGCGAAATCTCAAAGGAGGTGCGCTGTAGCCCACACGAAGCACAGATAAATCTGGGTCTAGCAAGCGTTCAACAAAAAAGACGAACTTGTAGTTGTATCGTTTCTCCTTCTGCGAGATAAGCAGCCCCTCGAGTATTTTTAGTACTAGCACTCTAGCAAACGCACAAACAAAACGAAGCGCCTGTCTTTTTATAACCCGTAGTGCTATCTCGTCTTATGCGGGTTGTTAAGGGACTTCCACTCGACCCACCATGGTGTGGTCTCTGGTGGAGAGTGTGACCTCCTGGGTTAGCGCATTTGTACTGAAGGAACAACACAGGTGCTCGAACACAAAGAGCAAGAAGTACGGCGCCTGCAGGAAACTCTGCAGATGATTGAACTGCAGGCCGGCTCGAACGTGTCCGCAGTACGCGACCTATCAGGTACGTGCATTCCCTTTACCTTTGCTGATTGTAGGTGCCGTCATGGCATCGAAGGAGGTGCCTATCTGTATAGAATGAGCGATTCGTGCTGCTGTTCTTCATCAAGCGTCCGGTCGCACGACAGTGCTCCATTCGACAATGCCAAATCAAGCCAAACACCCTAAACGCGTTAGGGGACTTCACAAGCTTTCACAACGGAGTGACGCATCACCCGAAACGAGCAGCACCCTCTCATTTTTCTCAACCCTCTCTACCCCGCTTACCCAAGCCTCTAAGAACTTCCCAAGTACACCCCATGTACACCCCAAATAGGGTAAAATGGCGATTTCTTGCATTTCGTACTTCCCGTGAACAAGTACATAAGTGTACTTCCCGAGTACACCCCCTTGTACACCCAAGTGAGGCCATGTGCTGCGTCCTCAAGGATTGGGACATCTCCCTGCGGCTTGTGGGTTTGACACCCTAAGCCTCACACACGTGTTAGACTCCATGGTCCGTGTTTCAAGACGGGTAGTAGAAGATCGCTGTGTCTGGCGTGAGCCTGCGAGCGTTTAACCACGTCAGGCCAGCGGGAGCAAGGACGTTGTCCGCAACAGTGGGAAGTTGACCGGTCGGGGGGTGCTTAGCAGCCAATGGGCAGTGTCCGGTCCTTGTCGCGCCAGAGAAGCGAAGAAGCACGAGAGGCAGGGTTTGGCGGCGTTTACTGCAAACCGAGTGACGAAGATGGCCACCTGAAGCGCGCGTTCGCTGCTGCAGCCAAGTTAGAGTGGAGAAATCATCTTTCCGGGGAGTTTCCGGCTCCCCCCCTCCCGGACACATAATTGCAAGGAAAGTTGGAACGGGCGAAGACGCCGACACTTACCCTTCGCTGACGATGCCGCGGTCACACACCATGCTAATCCACAAGTAACGCTAAATTACCCAACCTTGTCAAACGCGAAACGCGCAGGCCGCACGGCAGAGCTTGAAGCGTTGCTGGCGGACCGAGACCGCGAAGCGTCGGAGCTGACGCGAGAGCTGCACCGGAAGCTGCAAGACCTCCGAGCAGGCGATGAACGAGGTTCTCACGAAGACGAATGAGGTCAACCGGAGACTTTAAAACACCGAACTTCTAATCCACAAAGACCCCCCGCTAGAAATTGACATAAACCTTTGACACAATGTTGTGCTTTTGCGTCAACTTTCCTGCATGGTTGGTTGACATTCAGCCACACCTTCTGAAATCTTATCTTTTGGCGTAGGGGCAACGAAAAGGAAGAAAGTGTGGCGTGTGTTCTAGTTGACAAATATCGCTAAATTACCCAAATTTTCCAAACGCGAAACGCGCATGCCGCACGGGAGCTCGAAGCGTTGCGTGTCAGAGCTGACGCGTGAGCTGCACCGCAAGGTGCAAGACTCCGAGCAGGCGATGAACGAGGTTCTCAATGAGGTCAACCAGAGACTTTAAAACACCGACCTTCTAATCCACAAAGACCCCCCGCTAGAAATTGACACAAACCTTTGACACAATGTTGTGCTTTTGCGTCAATTTTCCTGCATGGTTGGTTAACACCCAGCCACACCTTCTGAAATCTTATCTTTTGGCGTAGGCTGTTCGTTGGCAACGAGAAGGAAGAAAGTGTGGGCGTGTGTTCTAGTTGACAAATATCGCTAAATTACCCAAATTTGCCAAACGCGAAACGCGCAGGCCGCACGGCAGAGCTCGAAGCGTTGCGCGTCAGAGCTGACGCATGAGCTGCACCGAAAGGTGCAAGACACCGAGCAGGCGATGAACGAGGTTCTCAATGAGGTCAACCAGAGACTTTAAAACACCGACCTCCTAATCCACAAAGACCCCCCGCTAGAAATTGACACAAACCTTTGACACAATGTTGTGCTTTTGCGTCAATTTTCCTGCATGGTTGGTTAACACCCAGCCGCACCTTCTGAAATCTTATCTTTTGGCGTAGGCTGTTCGTTGGCAACGAGAAGGAAGAAAGTGTGGGCGTGTGTTCTACTTGACAAATATCGCTAAATTATTACCCAAACTTATCAAACGCGAAACGCGCAGGCCGCACGGCAGAGCTCGAAGCGTTGCTGGCGGACCGAGACCGCGAAGCGTCGGAGCTGACGCGTGAGCTGCACCGGAAGGTGCAAGACTCCGAGCAGGCGATGAACGAGGTTCTCACGAAGACGAATGAGGTCAACCGCCTCAGGGCGAGCCTGGCGCGGCTGGAAGGCAAGTTCCAAGTCATGACGGAGGCGAACGAGGACGAAAAGGGCAAGTCGGCTCTGCTCGAAGACGAGCTGCGCACGGTCCGCAGCGGCATCGATCCTTTGTTTCGCCATTCGTCCGCATCGGCAGCGGGTCTTGGTATGGATGCTTGCTGTTTGCGATTGACCGTCTGCACGGGCCTGTTCAATTCTTCGGTGGCTGCATATTGGTGTTTGCAATGCGATGTTGGTACTCAGAATTCGACCGATAGCTTTCCTCGATTGCCTTTTTTGTATTTCACCATCGTGTCTTTCCGATTACCTTGACCATTTGATCGAGCGCATACGAGTATGCTAACTCAGATCTGGAACGAGTCCATGGGAGAGGAACGGTCTTGACTTTTGATTTTCGTTGGCACATGACCGATTCATTTGCATTCCCTCCATGTCTTTCGAGCATGTGGTATGTCATTCATACTCATTCTAATCGGCATCCCTCTTCTTGAATCGCGAACGATCCCTTCCGTGAAATGTTCTCACTCAGAATTAGTAGTTTGGTAGCGTACTACACGAAACTCACCAAAGCAGCTCCGCAGGAGCCGCAGGAGTATTTTTTTTTTGGCCAGCCAAAGTGAGAAAAAGAGTGAGAGAGTACGTACCGTGGTGAGAGGTAGTACAAACTCCTAGACCGACGGGACCACCGCAAATCTTCTCACCAGCAACAACGACCCCCCTTCCCAAAAAGAGATGTTGTGGGGTGGCCATGGTCATCGGGCCGACAGGGACAGTTGCCAGTATGTTGGAATCCCAACCTTCAAGAACACAACGTCCGCACAGTAAAAGAGTCAGACGTGGCATTGGGTGCCTACTCGGTGCAACGTCGCTTCTCCGCGATGTCAGGGGGCTCTACGGCTGTGAGCAAAGCCTTCTCTCCTTTGAAGCGCGAGGTATTTCACTTTTTCTGTATCCGCACCTGGTTTGTAGAAAGTACTTGAAGAGGCTGCCAGTTGTGGATTCTCGATGTCGCGTGTTTGCCGGCAACGTGAACCCCACGAGTTCCTCTGATCATGGCGTCGTACGCCTTGCATAGAAAGCCGAGCTATGCGGGCCTGAATACGTGCCTAGCTCGTGCTGGGAGTCCACGGCAGTGGCGGTCGGAGCAGAACCCGGTGGTCACAAAGACCTGTGAGCACCCAGACCGGAGATGCGGTTTGAACTCCCCCGTGCTTGGTCGAGGTCCTATGTCGACTTCGACTTGCGACACCCGCCGCCACACTAAGCTACGTTTTTATCTACGCATCGACATTCTTGCCCACTGCGTGTACCAGGCGGCCAAATACTTGCCCACTGCGTGTACCAGGCGGCCTAATACTTGCCCACTGCGTGTACCAGGCGGCCTAATACTTGCCCACTGCGTGTACCAGGCGGCCTAATACTTGCCCACTGCGTGTACCAGGCGGCCTAATAAACCCCACATCAACGCCCTGCAGGACTACGTCCGGGACAGCATTCTCACCCACCGAGCCGACTCGCCTCTGCTGCGGGGGCGCGAAACGCCTCCTCTGGGAGCGCCCATCACAGCGCGCGCGCCGTACCAGAGCAGGTTCTCTTCCACCCTCGTCGGTGCCTCCTCGCACGTTTCGTCTCGTAGCCCGCTCACCGGCGCAGGCACGTTCAGGGCCACCATCCCGCAGCCGTAACCTCTCAGAGTGACAGACGGTCACCCTGGGCTACTAGACACTGCAGTAGTATTGCCCCCGATGTGCAGACATATTGCCACCGGCGTGCTGAGCTTGTGCTACCACAGTTTGTAGCATGTAGAGTTTGTGCTGGCTGCTGCAGCAGTATTGCTGCCCTTGCCAGGCGTGTAGACAACTGCAGCATATTGTCGATGGTGGTGCGCTAAGCAATGCCGCCAGAGTGCAGTATTCGTTCGTCCTATGCTCGAGTTGCGAGAATGCCTGTAGTAGCAAATTTATCGCATTCGTGTGTTTGGCAGGCCTTCGACTACCCTGAACAACGTACTGTAGTAGAATTACCTCTGATATCCGGCGCCGTGACAGGTAGATGTTGTGGCCGCTGTAGTCGTATGTGGCATGTAGAGCTCGTACTGGCTACTGCTGCTGCGGCTTGCTACCTTCGCGGGTGCCGACACCCGGAGCCTAGAAAATCCAAGGAATCCCGTGTGATGACGGGACCCCCCCTCCGATACGTCCCGTGCGTGCGCATTCGCTTCCAGATCTGTCCGCGAAAGAACCGATGGGAAGCGAAATAAATCGCGCGACAACGGACTGACACACGTCGTCCGGAAACACATACAAAAGGCTAGAACATGGAACCCAGTAGATTCCTCCGCCCTCTT
This sequence comes from Diplonema papillatum, assembly GCA_030068145.1. NCBI lineage: Eukaryota > Euglenozoa > Diplonemea > Diplonemida > Diplonemidae > Diplonema > Diplonema papillatum. Next base: position 49,261 of record JAPJBO010000800.1, read on the forward strand.
CCGCCCTCCTCGCACCCTGTCGCTCTGCTGCTTTTGTGGCGGGTTGTCCTCCCCTCGTTGTCATGTTCATGTTCGCTACTCGTTCTGTTCCCCGTGTGGATTAAAAGGTTGTTCATCCCAATTGTACTCATACCCACCCCCCCCCGGCTCCCCCTCGTGTCAGCTAGTTCATCGTCTCTCGTTCGCTGGCCTTCTCTCCTGTGTTTTTTCAAAACAGCGACGACCCACATCCTAGGCCACGGCACCTCGACCAACATCTGTAGGACAACGCTAAGTCCAGTCTCAGAAGCTGAAGCCGAAGCTGGTGTTAAAAAGCAGGTGTCATTGTGCGCCACTGTACCACGCTCATTTGGGTGGTCCGCCCAAGTCCGCTTGTCAAAAGTACCCCCCCCCCCAGAGCTGATGCTTAGGCCCCTAAACTCGGCATCGTTGTCAGCCGGACGGCAACGAGGGGTGGGTGGGTACCCCCCCCTAAACACCCCCCCCTTCCCCCAGGGTGCGCACTAAGGGACGTTGCCCCCGTTGCACGTTGCACCCCCCTTTTGGGGGGGGGGGGAGGGGGGTCGTTTTGGGGGCTGTTTTTGGGGTGTTTGCCAGACCCCCCGGTGCCGAGTGGGTACTCCGTTTCCTCCAGATGAATCCGTTCTCCTCGTTTTCGAAATCGAAACCCACTTTTGCGGAAAAAAAGGTCAATCCCCACCAAAATGTTTTCCTGCACTTTTTTGGCAGGGAAATGTACTTAGCAACTTTTGAGCAAAGTCAGTTTCCCCGAAAACCAAGATTCCTGCAGTGCACTCAAAAATCAGCCAAAATCTGGAAAATTGGCCCAAAAAGTGAAAATTCGAGCAAATTTGGCCGATTTACCATGTGCTTTCCCCAAAATGCCAATACCCCCCAAAAGCTGTTTTCAGGCAAATCCGCTGGGAAACGTACTTAGAGAGTTTCGAAACAACGGCACCAAGAAAACCACGAAAGGGCAGATTTTCCCGGTTTCAGCCTGTGTTTTGCACGTCAAATTTCAGGCCTCACAGACGAACCGAGGACGGAGTGGAAAGATCCATCGCGAAAGAGCGCGTTTAAGGGGGTCCCCGGAAAAAAGGGTGGGGTGGGTGCCCGGCCACCAGGTGCACCAAACAGGACCCCCCCCCCCCCCCTTCCAAATTTAGCAGACGTTGACGTTGCCCGTTGCACCCCCCAATCCTTAGTGCGCCCCCTGCCCCCCCCTTCACACACACACACAAACCAGACTCACACCGCAGTCCTGTCTGCAGACACTCAGGTTCCACGCTGATGATGGTCCGCCTTATGTGTCCGTGGCTTAAAGGACCGAAACACGGCGCAGACGGGACCAGTGCGGTGTTGAGCACATACCCATTCCAAGCACGTTCTTGCAATCCCCCCATTCCAGTAGGGTACTTCGCGTAACGCGACTTGCTGCCCTCAGCACGCAGGATTACTTCCTCGCACTCTTTTCCTTTTGGTACTTCAACCATTGGTGCTGCACACGGCAACCCCATGTCCACTGTGCTCTGCGGAGTTTACTTCGCAGATTGCCACCGTAAAAAGAAGACAAGTCAGTGCTGCCTAGCGAGTCGCAGTCACAATCAGGGCGAGTGCCCTGAGTTTTTTAACTGATTGCTCAGACACGGTTGTAGGGGCCTTCTCCCCGTGACGGATTCGCCTGTGCTCTAGTAGCACGGGTGGTCCTGGCTGTGACGAGCTACGAACAGCCGCCTGACAAACCAGACTCACACCGCAGTCCTGTCTGCAGACACTCAGGTTCCACGCTGATGATGGTCCGCCTTATGTGTCCGTGGCTTAAAGGACCGAAACACGGCGCAGACGGGACCAGTGCGGTGTTGAGCACATACCCATTCCAAGCACGTTCTCGCAAAGTTTTTCCCCCCCTGCAGGGCCTGTGTGCAGCAGGGTGGTGACCGCTCTAAGGTGGTTTCCTCAGCAGCGACCAAGAAAAAAAAATTTTTTTTTTGGCCCAAATCAGGGGTGTTTCTAAATCGGGACCCGGTACCCGCTTTTCCTGGAAAAAGCTTTTTTTCCCGGTTTCGTTGCTGGGGGCTTCGTAACCAAAAAAACTTTTTTTCCCGGTTTCACTCTCCTTGGTATTACCCTTTTCCCCCAATGTTTTTTAGCCAAAAAAATATTGTATCCACTCAACTTTGTTGTTGCGGACGCAATCGTCCAATCGAGAAACAGAAACGCCCGGTTCTGACTTGGAAGATGATGCCTTGTCCATCGTAAGCCTCGCCACGACTGACTTCGATGACACAGCTCCCTCGCAAGGGCAACGAGAGACAACAGTCTCCCAGCCACGTGTGACCTTCTCACAAGTTTTGGACGAGGACGAGAGTGATGACGAGCAACCGGAAAAGCGGAGACGCACTGCACCCTCTTCCGAATAGGCGCATTCTTGCGCGCCCTTGGAACCTTGGCGGGGGCTTGTACACCCCCCCCCCCCTTGGAGCCTTGGCGTCCAGCAGACACAAAATCAGGCCCAAATTAGCCCGAATTACCACCGCGGGGGCTTGTACACCCCCCCCCTTGGAGCCTCTTGCGTCCAGCAGACACACAATCAGGCCCAAATTAGCCCGAATTACCACCGCGGGGGCTTGTACACCCCCCCCCTTGGAGCCTTGCAGCGCCCATTTTGCACTGGCGAAACCGGGAAAAAAACCGGGACCCGCATCGCCTGAACCCAAAATACCCCCGGAACCCCGGGCACCCCTGGCCCAAATCCTCCCAAAAAAGCACTCGAAAAAAAAGATTTGACCCACTTTTTCCACCATTTCACCTTAGAGAATTTAGCTAAGGTGGGTCCACAGTAGGTCCACAGTGGGTTGCACCAGGAGGGGGGGGGGGTACCCACCCCCACCCAGGGTTAGCAACTTCGTTTTGGGTCTCAGGCTTAGTATCAGCACTGCCCCCCCCCCCCCCAGTGATTTATATATGGGTCTGGGGCTCGGGGCCACCCCGAGCGCGAAAAAAAAAATTGAATTAATTTTGGGCTGGGGGTTGGGGTAGGGCCGGGTCACTACCAACCGGGATCAGCGGGGGTGAGGGACGAAGCCATGGCGAAGCCATGGCGAAGTCATGGCGAAAGCAATGGCGAAGCCATGGGGGCAGGAAGAGTAAAACGGAGGCGGGGAAAGAGGAGGCAGGAGGGCCAGGGGCGGAGGGCCAAAGGGGGTGGTGGGAGGCGAGACGTTGACTACCAAGTCTAATTAAATTTGGGATCGGAAATTGAACGTTGACTACCAATTCTAATTAAATTTGGGATCCGAAATTGGACGTTGACTACCAATTCTAATTAAATTTGGATTCAAAATTGAACGTTGACTACCAATTCTAATTAAATTTGAGATCGGAAATTGGACGTTGACTACCAATTCTAATTAAATTTGGATTCAAAATTGAACGTTGACTACCAATTCTAATTAAATTTGAGATCGGAAATTGGACGTTGACTACCAATTCTAATTAAATTTGGATTCAAAATTGAACGTTGACTACCAATTCTAATTAAATTTGGATTCAAAATCGAACGTTGACTACCAATTCTAATTAAATTTGGATTCAAAATTGAACGTTGACTACCAATTCTAATTAAATTTGAGATCGGAAATTGGACGTTGACTACCAATTCTAATTAAATTTGGATTCAAAATTGAACGTTGACTACCAATTCTAATTAAATTTGGATTCAAAATCGAACGTTGACTACCAATTCTAATTAAATTTGGGATCGGAAATTGGACGTTGACTACCAATTCTAATTAAATTTGGATTCAAAATTGAACGTTGACTACCAATTCTAATTAAATTTGAGATCGGAAATTGGACGTTGACTACCAATTCTAATTAAATTTGGATCGGAAATTGGACGTTGACTACCAATTCTAATTAAATTTGGATCGGAAATTGGACGTTGACTACCAATTCTAATTAAATTTGGATTCAAAATTGAACGTTGACTACCAATTCTAATTAAATTTGGAGATCGGAAATTGGACGTTGACTACCAATTCTAATTAAATTTGAGATCGGAAATCGGACGTTGACTACCAATTCTAATTAAATTTGAGATCGGAAATTGGACGTTGACTACCAATTCTAATTAAATTTGAGATCGGAAATTGGACGTTGACTACCAATTCTAATTAAATTTGGATTCAAAATTGAACGTTGACTACCAATTCTAATTAAATTTGAGATCGGAAATTGGATGTTGACTACCAATTCTAATTAAATTTGAGATCGGAAATTGAACGTTGACTACCAATTCTAATTAAATTTGGATTCAAAATCGAACGTTGACTACCAATTCTAATTAAATTTGGATTCAAAATCGAACGTTGACTACCAATTCTAATTAAATTTGGGATCCGAAATTGGACGTTGACTACCCAATTCTATAGGAGAACACACAATAATCCTAAGAGACAACCGGAATGCCGCCAAAAGGTCGGAAACCGCGGAAAGATGTTGCAGCTGCCAACGTATCTGGCGCCCAAAGGGGCTCGATGGCCCACTTTCTTGCACCGGCTCCTGCCACGGCCCCTACCCGAACACCTACACCAGCTTCTTCCGCGACAACACCAGCTACATTCACAGACCAGCTAGAACAAGTGAAGCAGCGTTCGTTGGAAGATGCTTCCAAGGTTGCGGAAACGCGCAAATCATGGAAGGAAATACAGAACGTCGTTCAGGTTCCTGGTGATGGTAACTGTTTGTTTCATTGCCTGTCACACCATTCCGGTATACTTCCTGCACAACTGAGGGCACAGGTGTGCGATTTTATGCAGGAGAACCCCACCCGCTTTCGCGACCTCATTGGCGAGCCTGTAGCTGAACATGTCGCAAAAATGCGGGAAAATGGGTTATATGCATCGTTTCCCGAGGTCGCAGCAGCGTCGGAAGTTATCCGACAGCGTATTGTGGTCCTCATCTGGGCAGGGGAGAGGTGGAAGAAGCAAGCTGACTTTGGCGACTGGCCTGGGCAGCTCACTATCCCTCTTTACTACGGGAGCTACAACGACCCAAAAGTGCCCGCGGCAAACGGCCACTTCAATACCGCCAGCCTACCATCAGCAACACCGCCCGCTGCACCAGTACCTGCGGAAGACTCCAACTCCCAACAGCCTGCATCTGCCACATCAGCCACACCGCCCGCTGCACCAACGACAACACAAGCGTCGGTAACTGCGGAAAGAAACAACTTCCAATCCACAACAGCCACGCCGCCCGCTGCACCAACGACAACACAAGCGTCAGTACCCGCGGAAGAACCCAACTCCCAACAGCCTGCGCCATCTGCCACATCAGCCACACCGCCCGCTGCACCAACGACAACCCAAGCGTCAGTACCTGCGGAAGCACCCAACTCCCAACAGCCTGCGCCATCTGCCACATCAGCCACACCGCCCGCTGCAACAACGACAACACAAGCGTCAGTACCTGCGGAAGCACCCAACTCCCAACAGCCTGCGCCATCTGCCACATCAGCCACACCGCCCGCTGCACCAACGACAACACAAGCGTCAGTGCACCCAACTCCCAACAGCCTGCGCCATCTGCCACATCAGCCACACCGCCCGCTGCAACACCAACGACAAGTACCTGCGGAAGCACCCAACTCCCAACAGCCTGCGCCATCTGCCACATCAGCCACACCGCCCGCTGCAACACCAACGACAACACAAGCGTCAGTACCTGCGGAAGCACCCAACTCCCAACAGCCTGCGCCATCTGCCACATCAGCCACACCGCCCGCTGCAACACCAACGACAAGTACCTGCGGAAGCACCCAACTCCCAACAGCCTGCGCCATCTGCCACATCAGCCACACCGCCCGCTGCAACACCAACGACAACACAAGCGTCAGTACCTGCGGAAGCACCCAACTCCCAACAGCCTGCGCCATCTGCCACATCAGCCACACCGCCCGCTGCACCAACGACAACACAAGCGTCAGTGCACCCAACTCCCAACAGCCTGCGCCATCTGCCACATCAGCCACACCGCCCGCTGCAACACCAACGACAAGTACCTGCGGAAGCACCCAACTCCCAACAGCCTGCGCCATCTGCCACATCAGCCACACCGCCCGCTGCAACAACGACAACACAAGCGTCAGTACCTGCGGAAGCACCCAACTCCCAACAGCCTGCGCCATCTGCCACATCAGCCACACCGCCCGCTGCAACACCAACGACAAGTACCTGCGGAAGCACCCAACTCCCAACAGCCTGCGCCATCTGCCACATCAGCCACACCGCCCGCTGCAACACCAACGACAACACAAGCGTCAGTACCTGCGGAAGCACCCAACTCCCAACAGCCTGCGCCATCTGCCACATCAGCCGCACCGCCCGCTGCACCAACGACACAGGCATCGGTACCTGCGGAAGGAACCAACTCCCGACCGTCTGCGCTACCTGCCACAACAGCTGCACCGCCCGCAGCACCAGCCGCAACACAAAAACAAAGTAGCTCACACAAGCGGTCCGCGTCAATCTTTTCAGCTTTTGGGTTGCCGTCACCGGTTAAGCGAGCGAGAACTGCACCTGTCCGACCAGAACAGATCGCACCGCCGTACCACCCTGACAAAGACCTTTGGAAGGAGAGCAAGTTGTCATCCATCCCTGAGCGATTTCGTGCCACCCCGAAACTATTCAAGGGGTCCGTCACAACAACGATGAAGGACTTCTTGACAGTCCAGCTGGCAGCCAGAGGCTTCACAAGTCACCAGAATTGGCCTCTTGATGAAAAGGCATGGTGCGCAAACGAATCAGACCGTTTGCTAAATCTGGACGAAGGGCGCCTGAAGACAACTCAGAAGGTTGCTGCAGAGGTGCGTGTGAACTGGGCAGAAAAGGTAAGAAGCGAAAAGGAGAAAGCCGAAAGAGAGAAGGAACAACAGGCACAACAGAAGCAGGAGTTGTTGACACAGGCGAAGGAGGCAGCGGAAGTGGCGTTGAGCATCCAACCGAATCTGTCAACTACGGTAGAGGGTCAAGAAGGCGGCTCGTTTTCTCCTGTACCGCGTCAAGTCCTGGACAATATCCCGGTCGCAGTTTCGGATGCCTTTTTGGAAGAAATGGTGAGGGGCTCATTTTCGGCGTGGCAAGAAGGCGAACAGGAGGAAGCTGCACAACTGCGTGCTCTGTTGGAGGCTAAAGGCAAGACGAAACGGAGAAGAGAAACGGAAACGCGGAACTTCAGTCGAGCAGCTTTCATGGGCGCCCCTCCCTTTCCCCATCTCCTTCGCAGCGAAGTCGCTTCCTACGTGAAAGGAAAGTATGGACACGACGCTCCAGTTGCCCCAGATCCGAGCGAGGAGTGGTTTCCGACGTCGTTCGAAGCTAGCCTCGTCCCTGACGAGCACGCTACGACGGACTTCATGAAGAAGCTACGGAGCAAGCCCTGGCTCCAGGTCGTTCCAGAAGGTGTTGTGTGTCGGTGCTGCTGGGGCGGCGCGAATTGGAAGGGGAACAGAAGCTCTCTTGTCCATGAGGCTCTCGTTTGGAATGCACGGAGAGACCGCCTTGGGCAAACGATGAAGGCGCATGAGAGCGTGACTGGTCACAAGGAGTGTTGGCAGCGGTTCATGGAGAACATGAGAGCGGAAATCGGAGGGAAGAAAAGTGCCGACGGTGATCCTGTCAATGACATAACAGGCGTTGTTGATAGAATTATGAATACTCAGCACTTCGTTCATCGTGTGAATGATCTGGTCTACATCATTCGCAGTCATCGTTCTCTCGACGACTTCTCCTCTCTCGCTGAACATGAAGCTCAAAGCTGCGAGCCAATCCGCCAATCCATGAGGCACCGGGATACTCTGACATCGGCTACGACACGCAACATACTGTTACGCAGCCTTTTCGCCCTCTCGAAAGAGCGCGTGTTGCGTAAGGTCAAGGGAAGCAGCTTTTTGTCCCTCATGACCGACGAGTCCCAGGACCGTGCGAAAAACGCCAATTTCGGCTTTTTCGTCAAATTGCTGACCGAGGACCACACCCCGGAGGAGGTGTTTTGGGAAATACGTCCGATAAAGTGTGCTCCAACCGGGCGTAATATTGCCCTTTTATTGCAAAAGACGTTTGCGGGGCTGAACTTGTTCCCATCTTGCGTGGGGGTTAGTACCGACGGCTGCGCTGCCATGAGCGGCCTGTATGAGGGCGCCTGTTCGCATGTGCGTCGCTTCATGTGCCCTTTTATAATTTGGGTATGGTGTTTGGCGCACCTTTTCAACCTCGCATGTGTGAGTGCCGGAGACGACATTCCTGTGGTTGTTTCCTGTTTCTCGTTCGTTAAAAATGTGTTTGTCTACTTTCGGCGCGGAAGGGGGGACACACAGGCCAAGGTGCGTGCATTCAAAGAAGCCGAAGAGGATGTCAGGCGCATGCATGAGGTCGCGGATAACTTTTTCTTTTTCCGCTCTCTCGAGTTGGTGGAAGTGGGAGACACTCGTTGGGTGTCACATTTTCGAGCTGCATCCACACTCGTGACCACGCTGAAGACATGCATGCACGCCGTGTTTTCCTTGTCTTGTCACGGTGAAGGGAACGCGAAAGAGCAGGCACAGGCATTGCGCACCGAACTTAATAATTCGGTTCTCGTTGCATTGTTTCTTCTTTCAGTTGCATCTCCTATCCTGTCACGCTTCAGTGCCCAGTTGCAACGTGCGGACTTGTGCTGGGCAGAGGTTGGGTACCTAAAGGGGTTCTATGTGAACGAGCTCAAGACCCTAATGGATAGCCCAACAAAGTTTCCTGAGTACAGCTCCTGCCATTTGCAAATCAACTGGGCGAAGCCTGCCGACTGGGGAACACCATCCGTCACACACGAGTTTGTGGAGCAGTTTCACATGCAAATAGGAAAAACGTTCATCGACTCTCTTATCAAGGCAGTGGACAAGAGGCTGAGCGGGTTGCCGGTCCTGCAGGGCCTTGGGGTATTTGACCCCCGTGGTCGCCACTTCAAGCGGGCTTTTCAAGACGTTTCCCTTCATGGAACGACACCGGAAGTTGTTGCCCGCATCCAACCGGGAAACCTAGAGGCGCTCGAGGGAATGCTCGAAGCTGCCCTGGACCACTTCGGGACCGAAAAAACAATGGCCGTTGAAAACGCTGCAGGAACGGTGGCTGAAACCGAGACCCCCGCATTTTTTGACGAGGGTACGATAAGCGACACCCGCACGGAGTTTCCTTCTGCCCTTGTGGAGTTTGCTCGAATACAGGCAAGTGCCCCCAAGACTTCGTTCACAGAATACTGCAAGGAATTCCTGAACAACCAGGCATTGCGATTACAGTACCCCCACACTACCCGCCTACTTCGCATTGCCCTTGTGTTGCCCCTCGGAACAGCATCTGTTGAACGCTTGTTTTCAAAGGTCAAGCTCCTCCGAACCTACCTTCGGAACAGGCTTGCAAACAAAACTGTCCGCATGTGCCTGTTTGTGTCTTACAACGTCCCGAAGATCACAGAGGAGTTCCTCGATTTGCTTCTGAGGGAGTACCTTGCGACTCCTCCAAGGCCCGAAGGTAACGAGAGCGAAGAGGACGATGACAATATTTCGTACACCAATGTGCGAAGAACACGACTGCAATTTGCGAAGATTTCGGTCTACTTCGAAGCGGCGAAGGCCATTCTGGCTTGGAGATCGCGCAGGGAGCAGAATCCTGTGTCTTTGGTCTAGTCTTTCGGCCTACCTCTTTTTCCAAGCGGACCAAGCGCCCCCCCAGCGACCCTTGATCGTCGTTGCTTCCTTTTCTACACCGTCATCCCTTCTTTCCAGTGTCGTTCACTCCAAGCTGGGCGGTCAGAGGTAGCATGACGACAGAAGCTCACAGCATGCTATCAGAAGTAGCAGTACTAGAGGCAGTAAATACAGCCTTTGTTACGCTCATCCCGAAGGGAGAGAAGCTCTGAGGTTGGGCTGGTATGTTGGACTGGGCTGGGCTGGTTATTGGGCTGGGCTGGGCTGAGTTGTTGGGCTGGGCTGGGCTGGGCTGGGCTGGTATGTTGGACTGGGCTGGGCTGGGTTATTGGGCTGGGCTGGGCTGGGCTGGGCTGGTGAGTGTTGGGCTGGGCTGGGCTGGGCTGGGCTGGGCTGGAGTTGGGCTGGGCTGGGCTGGGCTGGCTGGGCTGAGCTGGTATGTTGGACTGGGCTGGGCTGGTTATTGGGCTGGAGTTGTTGGGCTGGGCTGGGCTGGGCTGAGTTGTTGGGCTGGGCTGGGCTGGGCTGGGCTGGGCTGAGTGGGCTGGGCTGGGCTGGGCTGGCGGGCTGGGCTGGGCTGGTTGTTGGGCTGGGCTGGGCTGAGTTGTTGGGCTGGGCTGGGCTGGGCTGGGCTGGGCTGGGCTGGGCTGGTATGTTGGACTGGGCTGGGCTGGGTTATTGGGCTGGAGTTGTTGGGCTGGGCTGGGCTGGGCTGGCACGGTGCCTGTTGACTACCAATTCTAATTAATTTTGGATCCGGGACAGGACCCCGAGGGGAAAAAGGACTTTTCTTCAGAGGAGCAAAAGCTATATAAATCCCTGAGCCCCCACAGTGATTTATATATGGGTCTGGGGCTCGGGGCCACCCCGAGCGCGAAAAAAAAAAAATTGACTTAATTTTGGGCTGGGGGTTGGGGTAGGGCCGGTCACTACCAACCGGGATCAGCGGGGGTGAGGGACGAAGCCATGGCGAAGCCATGGCGAAGTCATGGCGAAAGCCATGGCGAAGCCATGGGGGCAGGAAGAGTAAAACGGAGGCGGGGAAAGAGGAGGCAGGAGGGCCAGGGGCGGAGGGCCAAAGGGTGTGATGGGAGGCGAGACGTTGACTACCAAGTCTAATTAAATTTGGGATCGGAAATTGAACGTTGACTACCAATTCTAATTAAATTTGGATTCAAAATCGAACGTTGACTACCAATTCTAATTAAATTTGGATTCAAAATTGAACGTTGACTACCAATTCTAATTAAATTTGGATTCAAAATCGAACGTTGACTACCAATTCTAATTAAATTTGGGATCGGAAATTGGACGTTGACTACCAATTCTAATTAAATTTGAGATCGGAAATTGGACGTTGACTACCAATTCTAATTAAATTCAGAATCCGAAATTGGACGTTGACTACCAATTCTAATTAAATTTGGATTCAAAATTGAACGTTGACTACCAATTCTAATTAAATTTGAGATCGGAAATTGGACGTTGACTACCAATTCTAATTAAATTTGGGATCGGAAATTGGACGTTGACTACCAATTCTAATTAAATTTGGATTCAAAATTGAACGTTGACTACCAATTCTAATTAAATTTGGATTCAAAATCGAACGTTGACTACCAATTCTAATTAAATTTGAGATCGGAAATTGGACGTTGACTACCAATTCTAATTAAATTCAGAATCCGAAATTGGACGTTGACTACCAATTCTAATTAAATTTGGATTCAAAATTGAACGTTGACTACCAATTCTAATTAAATTTGAGATCGGAAATTGGACGTTGACTACCAATTCTAATTAAATTTGAGATCGGAAATTGGACGTTGACTACCAATTCTAATTAAATTTGAGATCGGAAATTGGACGTTGACTACCAATTCTAATTAAATTCAGAATCCGAAATTGGACGTTGACTACCAATTCTAATTAAATTTGGATTCAAAATCGAACGTTGACTACCAATTCTAATTAAATTTGAGATCGGAAATTGGACGTTGACTACCAATTCTAATTAAATTCAGAATCCGAAATTGGACGTTGACTACCAATTCTAATTAAATTTGAGATCGGAAATTGGACGTTGACTACCAATTCTAATCAAATTCAGAATCCGATATTGGACGTTGACTACCAATTCTAATTAAATTTGGATTCAAAATCGAACGTTGACTACCAATTCTAATTAAATTTGAGATCGGAAATTGGACGTTGACTACCAATTCTAATTAAATTTGAGATCGGAAATTAGACGTTGACTACCAATTCTAATTAAATTTGAGATCGGAAATTGGACGTTGACTACCAATTCTAATTAAATTCAGAATCCGAAATTGGACGTTGACTACCAATTCTAATTAAATTTGGATTCAAAATTGAACGTTGACTACCAATTCTATTAAATTTGGATTCAAAATCGAACGTTGACTACCAATTCTAATTAAATTTGAGATCGGAAATTGGACGTTGACTACCAATTCTAATTAAATTCAGAATCCGAAATTGGACGTTGACTACCAATTCTAATTAAATTTGAGATCGGAAATTGGACGTTGACTACCAATTCTAATTAAATTTGGATTCAAAATCGAACGTTGACTACCAATTCTAATTAAATTTGAGATCGGAAATTGGACGTTGACTACCAATTCTAATTAAATTCAGAATCCGAAATTGGACGTTGACTACCAATTCTAATTAAATTTGGATTCAAAATCGAACGTTGACTACCAATTCTAATTAAATTTGAGATCGGAAATTGGACGTTGACTACCAATTCTAATTAAATTTGAGATCGGAAATTAGACGTTGACTACCAATTCTAATTAAATTTGAGATCGGAAATTGGACGTTGACTACCAATTCTAATTAAATTCAGAATCCGAAATTGGACGTTGACTACCAATTCTAATTAAATTTGGATTCAAAATTGAACGTTGACTACCAATTCTAATTAAATTTGGATTCAAAATCGAACGTTGACTACCAATTCTAATTAAATTTGAGATCGGAAATTGGACGTTGACTACCAATTCTAATCAAATTCAGAATCCGAAATTGGACGTTGACTACCAATTCTAATTAAATTTGAGATCGGAAATTGGACGTTGACTACCAATTCTAATTAAATTTGGATCGGAAATTGGACGTTGACTACCAATTCTAATTAAATTTGAGATCGGAAATTGGACGTTGACTACCAATTCTAATTAAATTTGGATTCAAAATTGAACGTTGACTACCAATTCTAATTAAATTTGAGATCGGAAATTGGACGTTGACTACCAATTCTAATTAAATTTGAGAATCGGAAATTGGACGTTGACTACCAATTCTAATTAAATTTGGATTCAAAATTGAACGTTGACTACCAATTCTAATTAAATTTGAGATCGGAAATTGGACGTTGACTACCAATTCTAATTAAATTTGAGATCGGAAATTGGACGTTGACTACCAATTCTAATTAAATTTGGATCGGAAATTGGACGTTGACTACCAATTCTAATTAAATTTGAGATCGGAAATTGGACGTTGACTACCAATTCTAATTAAATTTGGATTCAAAATCGAACGTTGACTACCAATTCTAATTAAATTTGAGATCGGAAATTGGACGTTGACTACCAATTCTAATTAAATTCAGAATCCGAAATTGGACGTTGACTACCAATTCTTCAGTCGAGCAGCTTTCATGGGCGCCCCTCCCTTTCCCCATCTCCTTCGCAGCGAAGTCGCTTCCTACGTGAAAGGAAAGTATGGACACGACGCTCCAGTCGCCCCAGATCCGAGCGAGGAGTGGTTTCCGACGTCGTTCGAAGCTAGCCTCGTCCCTGACGAGCACGATACGACGGACTTCATGGAGAAGCTACGGAGCAAGCCCTGGCTCCAGGTCGTTCCAGAAGGTGTTGTGTGTCGGTGCTGCTGGGGCGGCGCGAATTGGAAGGGGAACAGAGGCTCTCTTGTCCATGAGGCTCTCGTTTGGAATGCACGGCGAGACCGCCTTGGGCAAACGATGAAGGCGCATGAGAGCGTGACTGGTCACAAGGAGTGTTGGCAGCGGTTCATGGAGAACATGAGAGCGGAAATCGGAGGGAAGAAAAGTGCCGACGGTGATCCTGTCAATGACATAACAGGCGTTGTTGATAGAATTATGAATACTCAGCACTTCGTTCATCGTGTCATCGTTCTCTCGACGACTTCTCCTCTCTCGCTGAACATGAAGCTCAAAGCTGCGAGCCAATCCGCCAATCCATGAGGCACCGGGATACTCTGACATCGGCTACGACACGCAACATACTGTTACGCAGCCTTTTCGCCCTCTCGAAAGAGCGCGTGTTGCGTAAGGTCAAGGGAAGCAGCTTTTTGTCCCTCATGACCGACGAGTCCCAGGACCGCGCGAAAAACGCCAATTTCGGCTTTTTCGTCAAATTGCTGACCGAGGACCACACCCCGGAGGAGGTGTTTTGGGAAATACGTCCGATAAAGTGTGCTCCAACCGGGCGTAATATTGCCCTTTTATTGCAAAAGACGTTTGCGGGGCTGAACTTGTTCCCATCTTGCGTGGGGGTTAGTACCGACGGCTGCGCTGCCATGAGCGGCCTGTATGAGGGCGCCTGTTCGCATGTGCGTCGCTTCATGTGCCCTTTTATAATTTGGGTATGGTGTTTGGCGCACCTTTTCAACCTCGCATGTGTGAGTGCCGGAGACGAAATTCCTGTGGTTGTTTCCTGTTTCTCGTTCGTTAAAGTGTGTTTGTCTACTTTCGGCGCGGAAGGGGGGACACACAGGCCAAGGTGCGTGCATTCAAAGAAGCCGAAGAGGATGTCAGGCGCATGCATGAGGTCGCGGATAACTTTTTCTTTTTCCGCTCTCTCGAGTTGGTGGAAGTGGGAGACACTCGTTGGGTGTCACATTTTCGAGCTGCATCCACACTCGTGACCACGCTGAAGACATGCATGCACGCCGTGTTTTCCTTGTCTTGTCACGGTGAAGGGAACGCGAAAGAGCAGGCACAGGCATTGCGCACTCAACTTAATAATTCGGTTCTCGTTGCATTGTTTCTTCTTTCAGTTGCATCTCCTATCCTGTCACGCTTCAGTGCCCAGTTGCAACGTGCGGACTTGTGCTGGGCAGAGGTTGGGTACCTAAAGGGGTTCTATGTGAACGAGCTCAAGACCCTAATGGATAGCCCAACAAAGTTTCCTGAGTACAGCTCCTGCCATTTGCAAATCAACTGGGCGAAGCCTGCCGACTGGGGAACACCATCCGTCACACACGAGTTTGTGGAGCAGTTTCACATGCAAATAGGAAAAACGTTCATCGACTCTCTTATCAAGGCAGTGGACAAGAGGCTGAGCGGTTGCCGGTCCTGCAGGGCCTTGGGGTATCTGACCCCCGTGGTCGCCACTTCAAGCGGGCTTTTCAAGACGTTTCCCTTCATGGAACGACACCGGAAGTTGTTGCCCGCATCCAACCGGGAAGCCTAGAGGCGCTCGAGGGAATGCTCGAAGCTGCCCTGGACCACTTCGGGACCGAAAAAACAATGGCCGTTGAAAACGCTGCAGGAACGGTGGCTGAAACCGAGACCCCCGCGTTTTTTGACGAGGGTACGATAAGCGACACCCGCACGGAGTTTCCTTCTGCCCTTGTGGAGTTTGCTCGAATACAGGCAAGTGCCCCCAAGACTTCGTTCACAGAATACTGCAAGGAATTCCTGAACAACCAGGCATTGCGATTACAGTACCCCCACACTACCCGCCTACTTCGCATTGCCCTTGTGTTGCCCCTCGGAACAGCATCTGTTGAACGCTTGTTTTCAAAGGTCAAGCTCCTCCGAACCTACCTTCGGAACAGGCTTGCAAACAAAACTGTCCGCATGTGCCTGTTTGTGTCTTACAACGTCCCGAAGATCACAGAGGAGTTCCTCGATTTGCTTCTGAGGGAGTACCTTGCGACTCCTCCAAGGCCCGAAGGTAACGAGAGCGAAGAGGACGATGACAATATTTCGTACACCAATGTGCGAAGAACACGACTGCAATTTGCGAAGATTTCGGTCTACTTCGAAGCGGCGAAGGCCATTCTGGCTTGGAGATCGCGCAGGGAGCAGAATCCTGTGTCTTTGGTCTAGTCTTTCGGCCTACCTCTTTTTCCAAGCGGACCAAGCGCCCCCCCAGCGACCCTTGATCGTCGTTGCTTCCTTTTCTACACCGTCATCCCTTCTTTCCAGTGTCGTTCACTCCAAGCTGGGCGGTCAGAGGTAGCATGACGACAGAAGCTCACAGCATGCTATCAGAAGTAGCAGTACTAGAGGCAGTAAATACAGCCTTTGTTACGCTCATCCCGAAGGGAGAGAAGCTCTGAGGTTGGGCTGGTATGTTGGACTGGGCTGGGCTGGGTTATTGGGCTGGGCTGGGCTGGGCTGGGCTGAGCTGGTATGTTGGACTGGGCTGGGCTGGTTATTGGGCTGGGCTGGGCTGAGTTGTTGGGCTGGGCTGGGCTGGGCTGGGCTGGTATGTTGGACTGGGCTGGGCTGGGTTATTGGGCTGGAGTTGTTGGGCTGGGCTGGGCTGGGCTGAGTTGTTGGGCTGGGCTGGGCTGGGCTGGGCTGGTTGTTGGGCTGGGCTGGGCTGGGCTGAGTTGTTGGGCTGGGCTGGGCTGGGCTGGGCTGGCTGGGCTGGGCTGGGCTGGGCTGGTATGTTGGACTGGGCTGGGCTGGGTTATTGGGCTGGAGTTGTTGGGCTGGGCTGGGCTGGGCTGAGTTGTTGGGCTGGGCTGGGCTGGGCTGGGCTGAGTTGTTGGGCTGGGCTGGGCTGGGCTGGGCTGGGCTGGGCTGGGCTGGGCTGGGCTGGGCTGGGCTGGTATGTTGGACTGGGCTGGGCTGGGTTATTGGGCTGGAGTTGTTGGGCTGGGCTGGGCTGGGCTGGCACGGTGCCTGTTGACTACCAATTCTAATTAATTTTGGATCCGGGACAGGACCCCGAGGGGAAAAAGGACTTTTCTTCAGAGGAGCAAAAGCTATATAAATCCCTGCCCCCCCCCCCCCCAAAAAAAAAAAAAAACGGCACAGAAATGTCCTGGATAGGGGTACCCTTTGGCCTGCTCCAGAACAGCGGGATAGCTCGCTGAAGGGCTAAGTTTGAGAATTTTTAGAATCTACCGAACCTCTAGACTCGGAAACTGGCACCAGTTTGTAGGAAACGCACGCAGACATCTTAGCTCGGGTGGGGTGGGAACTTGCAGCTTTCCATCTTGCCCCTATGCAGTGCGAGTGATAGGTATTTGACTGGATGATTTTCGACTTGAGTTTTTTGTTCAGTTCTTGCAGTCATGCGCCGAGCAATATGCAGCGTCAGCTACAAAAGGCGCAGAGATGCGGCAAAGCAGGGGTTTTCAGGGTCCCGGCGGTTTGGCGACACGTTTTGCGGGCGTTTTATCAATCTCCACCGGTGTTGATCAAACTTTCCTGGGGT
Organism: Diplonema papillatum; assembly: GCA_030068145.1. NCBI lineage: Eukaryota > Euglenozoa > Diplonemea > Diplonemida > Diplonemidae > Diplonema > Diplonema papillatum. Next base: position 66,472 of record JAPJBO010000800.1, read on the forward strand.
TCCGAATGCTGCTAGGTTCCCTGTGTGGTTGTGTCCTGGTCGGGCTGTTTTCTTTGTGGCTCAGCACCCTACCGAAGCAGTTGGTGCCTTTTACACTCTTCTACAGGCCGACGACCTCGTAGTTCCCTTGCCTTGGCCGTTGTTAACCATCGAAAATAAGGCCCGAGACTCCCCCCCTCCTCATGCCGGACATTGTCCGCCAAAGTCTACCTGACACGTTCCCTAGAGAGCTAAATTTGAGAACTTCCAATTTATCCAACCTCACAAGACTCGGACAGAACTAACTGATTGCTGGTTCGTCGAACGCAACGTGGGCATGGTGATTTTTAATCACATAAAATCCCCACTTGCTTGATCCTCAGCGGGGGTTGGAAAAGGGGGCGGGGTAAGCGGATCGGTGAAAGGGTACATGTCAATAACATGGACCCCGCAGACGTCGTCAAGTTAGCCCAGCAAGTTCTACCGGAGGAAGAATGCAAGGCGCTCTACGACCCCAACCTGCTCCCCAATGGAGTGTCGGCGATTGAGGACAAGTGGAAGCTGCTGCCCGCATTCCTCAAGGTAAAAGGGTTCGTCCGCCAGCACGTCGACTCCTTCAACAACTTGGTACGCCTTCTCCTTTTTAGTCTTCTGTTTTCCCAAAGTGCCTACGCGGGAACGAATCCTGTCACATCACGATGTCCACCGCCCGTAAAGGGGTTGCACATGAAAAGATAAAGCGAAGCCAACGAAAAAGTGCTAACACAGGAACCCTGTACATGCGAAGAGCAAGAAACTTGTGCTTTATCTGTCAGCTGATGCTGATCGTCCGTTACTTCGTTCATCAGTGCAAGCCCCAACTCCGGAAATGTTCCCCAATGACAGTGTTTCCCGTGGGGCTTTTTATCTAATAGCCACCGGCTAACTTTTTATTTAGCTTATAGCCACCTAAAGTATAAGGGTAGGCGGTTTTTTTTTTTTTGGCCCATGTCCGTCGGCCCACAGAAATTTACGCGCGCGCGCGCAAAAAAAAAACTTTTCAGAAAAAAAAAACTTTTGCCACAAGACTTTCTGCTACTGGATGTCACACCATATGTGCCGGCTATACTACTGGCCAGTCCGCTGTTGGCACTTTTGTGCCCGTTGTTGGTAGAATTTCTGGACGATGAGCTCAAAGGTGAGTGTGAAGATGAACTTGATGTGTCCGAGGGGTTGCGGTGGCAGTCTAGAGTTCAACAGTCCTGAACGCCGCGCGGGGTGCGTTTCGACAAAACCTTCCATAGTCGGAGGCCGCAGATGATAGACGATGCCACAGGAGAAAAAACACTCGGGTTTGAACTCGAGATCGCGGTTCGCTGGGTACGCTGCGAACAATAAAGCAGTGACCCAGAGGACTGTCGATTGCGCGGGTGTCCGTCAATCTCTTATCTCTCTTCTGACATGCCCCATTGCGATGTCACGGTCCTACCGAACCACCGTGCGAGAGCCTACTGACGGCTGGTCGGTGGCATTTCCATCGGCGAGAATAAGCGCCAGCTACCCGCAGATAGTATGGTGAACTTCAACTTCTGCTTTCCTCCACCTTGTGCAAGGATGGTTGCTCTCGCGGCTTCTGCGGCGGTCTGCTGTTGAAACCCCCAAAGGCGGACGTCGACACCGTCACTTCGGGTGTAGTGGCTTTGTCAATATTACCCGAGTACACAAAGATGCCCTGCTTGGTGTAAACGGAGTTTGTCGGTACTCTGCCGACCCTCCTGTCAGCAAGCTTTAGCCAGTGGCCACCTTCTGATGCGTAGCAAACGGCGCCGGACTCACAAGATGTACCTCACCCACATCGAAAGAGACCATTGATGTCTCGACATCCGCACGGAGGGCAGGTGCTTCTAGCACACGGCAATTGGTTAGACGCCGTGTGCAACGAAGGCAGTTATGCTCAGGGATGTGCGGTCTAGACTGTCAGGCGACGAGTGCCGTTTTCTTCGCAAATATACCGCGGCACAAGGCATTGCCGCCGGTCAAGTGCACTAAGTCGCAAGCACCGTGAACGCATCGCTTGCCCCGCGTCCTTTTCATGCCTCCTCAGTCGAGTCTCAGATACTAGTAGCTGCTTGAGGCGTCGGAAGGCATAGACGCGTGCACTGCCCCGGACTGGTTCTGTGTGATAATCGCACCACAGTGGCAAAACCTCCCGACATGCCTTGCCGGTAAAACCGCGCACACTTTCGAGGCTGAGGCTGTGCTTGTATCCCGCGTGCTTCGACTGCGTCCAGCAGGAGCTGGCTAAAGCTACGCAAATCTTGCTGTTTAGATTGACACCAACGTCAAAGTAGCACGATATTGCTTGCCCAGCGCACCAACCCAGCACCGGGCATAGTCAGCTTCAAAGTCAATACACACTGAGGTAAACAAAGTCTACGCGATTTGCATCGCCGTGAAGTATCGGTGTGATGAACAGGTTTTCGACTTTTCGCGAGCCGGACACGCTCGTGACTACGCCTGCAGTCGCTCTCACGACCGGTTCCAATGCACAGATCCCAAAAGTTTTTTTTTTTGGCAAATTTTTTTTTTTCCGGGGGGTTCCAAAAATTTACGCGCGCGCGGACATGGGCCAAAAAAAAAAAAAACCGCCTACCCTAAGCTAAATGAAAAGTTTCTTGGTGGCTATAAGCTAGTTATCCCTTTCCCGTGAGGTGTGCGAACATCCACAAATACTGCCAACGTAAGCGCTGGCTATATCACCGGCATAGAAATGCGTTCACACCTGAGAGTTCACGTTTGAGACGTCTGGACCTATCCGGATCGCCCAAGCTTCTGTTGCAAGATGGCTTTCCGGCTGCCTCAGTTTCGCTCGGATCGACCAGGTTAGTTTGGGTTAGAAATGCAAAGAATTGTCTTCGGACGACGTCTCCTGAGCGCTGAGTGTGTCATCCCGCCGATCTGTATGCAGCGTGGAGAGTTCTGACCCACGCAAGAGTGTACCAAAGGATTTGTATCTTCGTTCAATCCTTATTACACCCGCTTTCAAACCAATTGACAGGTTGAGACGGACATGACGAACATCATGATGGCCAATCGCGAGGTGATTTGCACGGACCCGAATATCCGACTCGTTTACAACCGCATCTACGTCGAAAGCCCCCGTTTCGATGAAAGAGGCGCCGTAGGGACGGGATCCAGAGTCATCACGCCGAACGAATGCCGGTTAAGGGACCTCACCTACTCGGGTATGGGTGCATGCTACGTTCGAACATGGCTTGCAAATTTGACTCGTCCGTGTCCTGGGCTCAGGTGTAATCGGCGGAATCAGGGACCTTCTTAGTGCTAGCAATCGGACTTGCAGGTTGCCCTGCAATGTTTTTTACATAAGCGCCAGCTTGGAAGGAAATGCTCGACAATAACTGACAGACAAAGAACCGAAGGGATCCCAAGTGCTGTAACTACCGAACCACGCGTTGAACGGGTGGGTCTACCCCAACACGACAAATCACATAAACACAACAGGTCAAAAGTCCTGAGTGAGAAAGCAACACGCGGCGGTGTAAGCGAAGAACAAATCAGATTGTGTTTGTATTGTATTTCTCCATATTTCCTCCCTTCCATCGCGGGAGGAACCAACGCAAGAGCCGACGCAAAAATCCATCAAATAACAGGTGCCATCAAGGTCGACATTGTGTACACGAAGCGGACGAGCAGCGGGGTCGAGAAGACGTCGAAGAGTGACGTGACGATCGGGCGCATACCAATGATGCTTCGGTGCTCGAAGTGCCACCTGCACGGGAAAACGCACGAGCAGCTGGCCGAGATGCGAGAGTGCCCTCTCGACCCGGGCGGCTATTTCATCGTCAAAGGCGTCGAGAAGGTGGCGCTGGTGCAGGAGAACTTGCAGACCAACCGTATCCTGGCCGAAGTGGACTCGAAGGGGGACTACAGCTGCATCGTGAACTCGTCGACGCATTTGGCGAAGAGTCGGACGGTGTTGGTGTTGAGGAACGGGTGCGTGAAGCTCGCGCATAACAGCTTCACGGAAGAGCTGAACGCGATGGTTGTGTTGAAGGCGATGGGATGCGAGAGTGAGCAGGAAGCCATCCAAATGATTGGAACTGAACGGTCCTTCGGAACAGTGCTCCTCAACACGATGAACGAGTGCGTCCAGACAGGCGTTTTCACGCAGAAGCAAGCGCTGGAATACGTAGGGTCCCGATTCGTCCCGGAGACATTCCGGACGGAAGCCCAGGAGCAGCTGATGCGGCGGAAGAAGGTGGACCGTGCGGCCGATTTCCTGGCCAACGTCATCCTGTGCCACATTCCGGTGCACGAGTGGGACTACCGGAACAAAATCGCGAACATCTGCATCATGATCCGGAGGATGCTGCTGGCCCGCGACGACCCGTCGCTGCTCGACGACAAGGACTACTACGGCAACAAGCGTCTCGAGCTCGCGGGCAGTCTGCTGTCGCTGCTCTTCGAGGACTTGTTCAAAGTCTTCAACCAGCAGGTCCCTCCTTCTATTCTTGTTTTGTATAAGCACCTCCATTGTAGGAACTGCTTGAGGAGACTGCCAGTTGCGATAGATCAAAGGAGGTAATGTGCCGTAGCCCACACGAAACACAGGTAAATCTGGGTTTAGTGGCGGGCGTAAGCGTTCAACAAAAAAGACCCACTTTGTAGTTGTATTGTTTTCTCCCTCTAGCCTCCTTCGAAATGAGCACAAGGCAGTCCCTCGAGTATTTCTTTAGTCGTATAAGATCGCAGATCTTAGAAGATGAATATATCCGACGAAAACCTAACACTCGTTACAGGTTAAATAACCCCGTCGCTATCCCTAAAACATCGTAACTTCACCCCTCGCTTGGGGCAAGCCCCATTACGCCACTCGTTTGTTTGTAAAATTGCTCCGTTCAAAAGCATCTGCAGAATAACACGAAAAGCCTCTAGGCAAAAACCCGTTTTCACAGTTCTTCCCTGACTTGTTCCCGGATTAGGATGACATACTACTTTAGTATACGGTAGGAACTGGAGCAAAGCGCATGGCAGGATGAGCACACCACCCGAGCCTACAACAGGAGAATTCGGGTGGGTTGAGGTGGGTCTTCTGAGACTGAATTTTTCTTACATAAGCGCCAGCTTGGAAGGAAGGAACTGCTCGACGAAGCTGCCAGACAAAGCACCGAAGGCATTCCAAGTGCCGTACCTACCGAACCACGTGCTGAACGGACGTGAGGTCATGCGGGTCTACCCCTACACGATAAGACACGACAAAGCACACAAACACAACTGAGTGAGAAAACAACACACGGTGGTGTAAGCGAAGAGCAAACCAGATGGTGATTGTATTGTATTTGCCCCTCCACCTCTCTAAATTTCCTCCCCTCCATCCATTCGGAGTCAAAGCGGTGACGTCGGGGATTTCTCAGAATAACACGAAGAGCCTCCAGGCAACACCCCAGTTAACATCGCTTAGCCAGCGAATACGCCTGAGTATTTGGCTTGTCCATCCCCTCAGCACCAGCTCTACTGCTACGTCGTGTAGTGGTTGATAGGATGCGAGTAGCTGTACCACCAGCTCTACCAGCCAGGAGCCAGATGACAAGTCCGCCGAATGGGCGACGTGGCTAGAAAACAAAGTATTTCCCCCGATGAGCAGGCACCTCGCGACCGCGCTGTTCGACACTTTCAAAGTCTTTTTGGTTAGTTGCGAGGAACCATTTGCAAGCGATGCTCATTTTTCCCGCGTTAGCAGAGTGCAGCATCATCTCCATCCTCACGATCACTCAAAAGCAATCAACCAGTACACTTTTTGTTGTCTAGCAAATGCAATTTGTCAAGAACAATAACCGGAGACTATAAAACCCCGGATCCAGCGAACTTGCACTCTAAAAACAGTTCGATGGCAGCGTACTATCCTCACTCCCGTTAGATGAACAAAACAGGTTTGAAGGAAGTGCGCACAAACCCATTCGTCACCTGTCACAGATGGTGAGCAGATTCCCTCGAAGTCCGTGAGACATGGACGGAAAGGGAAAGAACATCACTGCACAACCCAACCAACCGCGCAACCGGACGCCTTTTTCCCGCCCCCGTGCATCGTCGGAAACAAAAAAAAAAAGTACAGATCAAGAGCGAAGCCGACAACCTCCTCGAGAAGCAGCAGCGCGCGCAGCCTTTCGACTTCAGCGACATCATGCGGAAGAACACGTCGATCACCAACGGCATCCAGTACGCGGTTTCCTCCGGCAACTGGTTCATCAAGCATTTCAAAGTCGACAAAAAGGGCGTCACGCAGGTGCTCTCGCGCTACTCGTACATATCTGCACTCGGCATGATGACGCGTGTTGCGTCCGGCGTGGACGCCAGTCTTAAGCTCGCCGGCCCGCGTTCTCTGCAGCCGTCGCAGTGGGGCATGCTTTGCCCGGCTGACACGCCAGAAGGCGAAAAGTGTGGGTTGGTGAAGAATCTTTCGCTTCTCTGCCAGGTCTGCCGTCCATCTCTCCCTTCCCTCGAAGACTAACAGTGGTGGTTGGGGGGAGGGGAACCAACAACCGCTTGAAAAAGGACCCGAAGTTCGACGAAAGGGCCATCCCGACGCGTAACAAGACAAATGTCAGGCGGTCCAACAAACAGCGAGATCCATTCGAACTTGCATTGGTTCTCCCCCCCAGAACTTAGGCTCAACGTGCGGAACGTGTGGATTTTCACACGTTAATTCTTTTTGGATTTTGTTGTTGTTGTCCCCCACGTGTGGATCCACACTCATTGGTCCACATGCAGGCCCACTCTTGGTCAAGGCCGCACAGCTAGGTGTCGCCAAGTCCAGTAGCTACCTAGCGACGCTAATTTCTTTTTTTTTTTGCCGTCGCACTGTGACTCACACATAAGGGGAAAGGGTTTTTCCCCATGGACCGATCGTCGAGGGCGCAAAAAGCCTTCTGGGGAAATACCGGGCCAACTCCAAGAGTTGTAAGACTCCAACAAGTGTCGGTCACAAACAGTCCCGGACATGGCTAGCCGTAACCCAGAACGAAAGCGTGCACCAAATAATATGCAACCCGTAACCACATAGCCCTTTCTTGCTCTAAGAGAACCCGTCACACGGAGACCCTAAACCCCCGGAATTTCAAGCGAACTTTAACTCTAAAAATAATCTGGAGCTCCCTTGCAAAGGGTTTCGGTTCACATCCATTCACAGCGGTAAGCATGGATTGACCTTTTTTGACGTGTCGTACCGACTCTGGAGGCGCAGTGTCCGAACTGCAGCTCGGGTTCGGGCGTTTTGGCATCGTCTCATACTACGGACGTCTACAAGAGGCTAGTACGAAAGTCGGTACGAGAGGGCGATTCATGCAAAATCGAGCGAGGTGGGGCCCGCCGGTTAAAACTACAATCCCCACAGGTTACGAGCATGGCGAGGGGTTAGTACTACACTACTATACATCCCTTTCACTACCCGACTCCCAGCCTCAATGGTCAACCGGAGTCCCTAAAACACCGAACCTTTAGACCACAATAAACGCTAAAATTCCCCACAGGTTACGAGCATGTCGCCGGAGGGCGTGATCGCTGACATATGCCTCGACTTGGGTGTCGAGGACATCGAGACGACGGCATGCGACGACATCCGGCGCAGCGTTACCGTGTTTTTGAACGGGCATCTCCTCGGGGTCCACCAGTACCACAACCGGTTTCTCCGGCAGTTCCGCGACCTGAGGCGGAGGGGTCGGATCGACTCTTTCACGAGCATTCAGTACAACGCGACGCTGCGTACCATCACGATCGCGTGCGACGAAGGCCGGGTCTGCAGGCCGCTGATCATAGTCGAGAAGGGGCAGCCCAGCATCACCCTCGCACACCTGCGCATGCTGGCGGACGGGGTGCTGACGTTTTACGACTTCATCAAGAGCGGGTACGTTGAATACCTCGACGTCAACGAGGAGAACAACTCGTACGTCGCCATGCGCGAAGAGAGCATCACGATGCAGTCGACGCACCTCGAAATCGAGCCGTTCACCATCCTCGGAGTCGTTGCCGGGCTGGTCCCGTTCCCCCACCACAACCAGTCCCCGCGTAACACCTACCAATGCGCCATGGGCAAGCAGGCCATGGGTGCCATCGCGTACAACCAACAGGTACAGCTTTTGTCTCTCAATCCCGATGCGCGACCACTCGCCAGCTTTAAAACAGGCGAACATAAGTGCAGGGTAGACGTGGCTACGGCACGTGTTGTGGTCACGAGTAGGTTTGCCCACTCGTCACCGAATAAAAGCTGCGTGCACCCTTTTCGAGTGCCCTCGCACGAGCATGCTCGATGCTTGTGCGCCACATCGAACTGTACATTCTTGTACGAGTGTTCTCGCACGCGCAGCATGCGTTTCATCCCATCTGTCCGCATATTCGTTCTAAAAGGTCTTCCTCTCAAGCGAACGTACAATAGAAGAAGGAATGCATCAAACTGCAAAGCATCTGTACGCCCCACACGAAATCGTCGGAAAAGCAATCACCAAAAACCGCGCAGGCGCGTATCGACACCGTGTTGTACCTGTTGGTGTACCCGCAGAAGCCGCTTTGCAAGACGCGGATCATCGATTTAATCGGCACCGAGCAGTTGCCGGCGGGGAACAACTGCATGGTGGCGGTCATGAGCTATTCGGGCTACGACATTGAAGACGCGCAGATCTGGAACAAGTGCTCGATCGACCGCGGGCTGGGCCGGTGCATGATGATGAAGAAGATGACCGTGACCCTGCGCAAGGGACGCACAACCGACAACCTGCTGGAACAGCACGACGAGCTGGTTAGGCCGAAGCCAGCGGATGCCGGTAGCGGGCCGCTTGCACAGCTGGACGCTGACGGCATCGTGCCGCAAGGCGCTCAGGTTCGGGCCGGCGACGTCCTCGTCAACAAACACGTCCCGACCCTCGGTATGTTCTCTTGTGAAGCTACCATTTTCGACGAAATACCGATCCCTTGCACCCGTGAAGCTTACTACCATTTTCGACGAAATACCGATCCCTTGCTCCGTGAAGCTTACTACCATTTTCGACGAAATACCGATCCCTTGCACCGTGAAGCTACTACCATTTTCGACGAAATACCGATCCCTTGCACCGTGAAACTTACTACCATTTTCGACGAAATACCGATCCCTTGCACCGTGAAACTTACTACCATTTTCGACGAAATACCGATCCCTTGCACCGTGAAGCTTACTACCATTTTCGACGAAATACCGATCCCTTGCACCGTGAAACTTACTACCATTTTCGACGGAATACCGATCCCTTGCACCGTGAAGCTTACTACCATTTTCGACGAAATATCGATCCCTTGCACCGTGAAGCTTACTACCGTTTTCGACGAAATACCGATCCCTTGCACCGTGAAGATTACTACCATTTTCGACGAAATACGCTTACTAACTAAGCTTACTAGGGGCTCCCCGGGCTAATAATGGATGGAGGCATGGATCTTCAAGGAAATCAGTAGAAAGTGCCCTGGCAGGTTGTGTTTCGTGTCCTACCAGCGTGCATGGCCCTCCGTGAAGTGAGGGCAGCTTGCAAACCCAGGCACTTCACGGCGACACTACTACTACGTGTACGTGTGCAGTCTAGATTGTTGCAGCATGTCAACTTCAAACTACTATCGCAGGCGCTGATGCCAACGGCCAATCGATGATCCGCTACGTCCCGGCGCAGCTGAAGTTCAAAGGCGTGTTCGGCGTCGTGGACCAGGTGCTGCTTTGCAGCGACGACGACCAGAAGACGGTGAAGGTGCTCATCCGCGAGACGCGGCAGCCCGAGTTCGGCGACAAGTTCTCCTCGCGCCACGGGCAGAAGGGCGTCTGCGGCCTGATCGTCCACCAAGCCGACCTGCCGTTCAACCGCCTCGGCATGTGCCCAGATCTGATCATGAACCCCCACGGGTTCCCCTCCCGGATGACCGTCGGGAAGATGATCGAAATGACCAGCGGCAAGGCCGGCCTCACCACCGGCAAGCACGCCTACGCCACCGCATTCGGCGACCAAACCGACCGGGGCACCGGCGCAGACAAGGTGAAGGACATCGGCGAGACGTTGGTGCGAGCCGGGTACTCGTATCACGGCAAAGACCTGATGACGAGCGGGTTGACGGGAGAGCAATGCCCGTCGTACACGTTTTTCGGTCCGATTTACTACCAGAAGCTGAAGCATATGGTCTTGGACAAGATGCACGCCCGAGCCGTCGGGAGGCGCGCGATGCTCACGCGGCAGCCGACGGAAGGGCGGTCCCGCGGGGGTGGAATGCGACTCGGAGAGATGGAGAGGGATTGCCTGGTCGGATACGGGGCTTCGATGCTGCTGAACGAGCGTTTGATGTTCAGCAGTGACGCTTTCCTCGTCCACGTGTGCGCGACGTGCGGTCTCATCGGGTACTCCGGCTACTGCAAGTTCTGCAACTCGTACGACAAAGTGCACTCCGTCCGGGTGCCGTACGCGTGCAAACTGCTGTTCCAGGAGATGATGTCGATGAACATCATTCCGAAGCTCAAGATGGCGGAATACTGAGCCCCGAGCGTTGAATGAAGAGGCATCATTTATTCTCGCTTAGTCAGGCGAAGCCAAAGTGTGCGCGACGTGCGGGCTCATCGTGTACTCCGGCTACTGCAAGTTCTGCAACTCGTACGACAACGTGCACTCCGTCCGGGTGTGCAAGCTGCTGTTCCAGGAGATGATGTCGATGAACATCATTCCGAAGCTCAAGATGGCGGAATACTGAGCCCCGGGCGTTGAACGAAGAGGCATCATTTATTCTCGCTTGGTCAGGCGAGGCCAGTGTGTGGGTCGGGGGAAAACGAAGAAGGGGCCCAAAGACGACGCGACCCCTCCCCGAGAACAGCAGGCAGGTGGGCCTGTGACCCGCTTTGAAGAACTCTGGTGTCCGGCAGTGTGTGCCGTTTACGGTTTACATGTCGACTTCCTGCTCATGGGGGACCAAGGAAGGCACACTAGCACCTCAAACATAGGACCAAACACCTCCCCGAGAACAGCCAACCCTGGAGCTAGGGCATCCCATGGCGGCGAAGTATCGTAGTCCGGGCTCGCCTGCCTCGGCGGTGTCGTTACTGGGCAATTCACATCACCCGCTAGCCGTGAGAAAGTGCGTGCCAATCCATGCGGTTCATGTACGTCAGTGAAGATCTCGGTGCTAGATCTTTGCCTGTGGTAGCCGTTTCCCAGTCTCCGGAATCGAATCCTCTTTCAGCCACGGTAGCACCGTCAAAAAAGCTGATAGGGGAGAAGCTCTTACGGGTTTCCACCGACTTGAAGTCGTGAGCTATCACTCGATTGACGTGTTTCATCAACACATCGCTTGAAAGTCCGGTGAAGCGCCTCGTTGGATACCTCCCCCACGGCTGCGACATGCACATGCCGGACGCTAGCGCCATGGCTTAAAACGCGAGTCGAGAGGCCCCGTTGCACTCTCACTCCGTCGCAGGAGAAGCCACCGACCGGCCAAGTTGGATTCAGGCTGATCGCAAAAAAGGTTAGCGAACTAGTGCAGACCTCTTGGCAGGGGGAAAGATACACAGAAAGGGGTCAACTTCGTTCCAGGGGAGGTGAGCTGCACTGCTTTCCCCGTTGCAGCTTGCTCGGCAGCTTTTTCGCTCGCCCACTGTTTTCCTTGCTCTCGCTTGCCCCCTCATGATTGGAATTGTGGCGAGAAAATCATCGACTCTTGTTGCTGTTGTTTCTGGCTTCCCTTTCTGCGCGAAGTGGATGCTGACAAACCTCCTCTGTGGCAATGCAGAGGTCGAACATACCGCCTACCTGTAGAAAGCTGCGGCTCAAATGTTCCCAGCAAAATCATCAAGGCGGCCATCCCCTCGTTATCCCGGATCACTTAGCGAAAGCAGTACCCCGTGGCAGTTGGTGACGGGCCACAATCCAAACCCGGCCGGGCCGGGGGAAATGCTTCAAGTCGGAAGAACGGAAACTGCCTCGCAGGAACCAGAGAAGTCACATCACCAACTTCAACACTTTTTGGGACGCGAGGTGCAGACACCGGGGGAAGGACCCAACGGCTGAAGCGTTGTGCAGGGCCTCGGCCCCGGTAAAGCACGCTAGCAGGAACCGTTGCGTGGTGTCGTATGGCCATCTCTCTTGCAGGCTGAGCCTCTCGCTGGCCAGTCACCGGCAGGCGTCGTGCAAAACACGCTGCGGTGTCCTGTCCAGAATCGCGAACACCCACTGAACCAGCGACCACAGCTCCGCGTGGTCCCCGCCGATACGTACCAGCTGCAAAAAATGGCTTCGTGCTTACCTTAGCCGACCCGGTCGTCTGGATCTGGGGCAGCTGCGGCAAGCAGCGTTGATTGTCCACCAATCATGGAACTACGGCTTTCGCTCGTCACAAACTACAAGCGCTGCCCCCGCTTCATGCAAGACGATTGGAGATAGGAACGAGCCTGGCAGTCCTCACAAGTACCGTTTTGCGTTGGCATCTTGTGGACCGTGTTTAGCTCGTGGGACGCGTGCTCAGCTCCACCTGTCGTTCGACAATCAAGAGAACGCTGTTAATTGTGTTGCAAGTCGCTTTTTGTGAACTTCTGAAAGTCTTCCACCGGAGCAGGGTTCTCTTCTTCTCCACACCAAAGAAAACAAACAGTTAAAGTAAAGGTACAACATGCGGACGTTGACGATTCTCGTTGTTGTTGCTCTGAGCGGGTCGTCGAGAGCATATTCATGGGCAAAAGCCCCTTCCGGCAGTGGATGCGGGACGCCGGACACACCGAAATCTCCTCCGGCCGCACCGCCAGCGACCCCTCCGTTTCCCTGGGGTCCGCCGCCGCCTTCGCCTCCTGCTCCTGTCCCACCCCCTGTCACTCCTCCTACGCCTCCTACTCCTAGCACACCGCCCCCTGTGGGGACGTGCCCGTCGTGGAGAGAGGAGGCGTCGTGCGGCCAGTGCTGGGCCACGGCCCAAATAGCTGCAGCTTGCCAGCCGGGGGCGAACCAAGCGTGCCCCGTGGGAACGACGGCCGGCTGCAACGTGTGCCACCAGACGGAAGAAGAAGCGTCGCAGTGCTCATCGTGCCCAGCTTCGGCGCCGGTCAAGGGATGCGGCGGCTGCTTCGCGACGGCCGACGCAGCGCTGGCTTGCGGTGTTGCCGGATGCCCGTCGATGCAGCGGTTCGCAGGCTGTGGCGGGTGCTTCTCGTCGGAAGAGGAAGCGCTTACTTGCGGCAGCGGTGGTGGCAACGGCGGTCTCGAAGGTTAGTACCTGCTTCGACAATGAAGCCGATCCAGATCCGATGCGCACATGCTTGATCACTCGGTGATCACTCAGTAGTCCCCCCCGGCGTGCGCCTTCAGTGGCATGCACTATTGTCGTCCTCTATGAAACAAACCTCCGCAGGTAGGGACCGTCGACACGATTCGGTCTCCGGGGTTTCCGCGAGATAGTTTTGGTCGTCGGCCTCTCTTGCACCGTTCCTCCCTTTATGTAGTGCCCGTGCGAGAGTGGGTACTCATTCAGCACCTGCACTGACGGCCACCAAACCAAACACGATCCCTTTTTCATTTTTGTTTTGAGTGCATCTTGCGGGCAAATGTAATGTGAGGCTAAGTAGGCGAAGAGGGGTCGACTGCCCGACGAAAAACAAACAACCCACATAGCCGTTACTTGCTCGAAGAGAACCCATTTAGCAAATGCCACCCGGAGACCCTAACATACTGGAATCGCAAGCGAACTTTAGCTCTGAAAAAGGAGCGCACGATGACGAATCCTGGGACCAAGCGAATCGGGGCCAAAAAAATTTCAACCCAAAATTTTGACCCAAAATTTGCAACCCAAGTTTTCGACCCAAATTTTTGACCCAAAATTTTGCAATCCCGTTACCCACCCCCGCCGCATGCCGGATTCTGCCCAAACACTACTTTAGGATACGGTAGGAACTGGAGCAAAACGCTTGGCACGATGGGCATACCACCCGAGCCTACGCCAGGAGGGTTGAGGCGGATCTTCTAAGACTGAATTCGTCTTCAACGCATTTTCCCACGGTGCAAAGGCTGGCGCGTGCGAACCACTCCAATTCCAGGGCGAGCAGGGTTGGAAGGGGGGGGGGACAATGGCCGACGACACAGGGTGGATGCAATCGGTGCTGAGCGGGGAGCTGCTGCTGCATGTCGTCGAAGGGCGGAACTTCGGCGTGGCGGCCACGACGCGGTTCGGCACCGCGAAGGCGCAGCGGACGATGGCGCTGCGGGTCACCCGCCGCGGCGACAAGGCCTGCGTGACGACGCCGAAGCTCGTCGACGTGGCCGAGCGGCGCGTGCCTTTTAACGCGAAGCTGCTCTTCTCGAGCCCGCCGGACTTCAACCTGGAGAAGGAACGCCTCGAATTCGAACTACTCGACAAGTCCGAAGGCCCGCACGACGAGGTGACGCTGGCGCGGGCACACGTCGCGATTTCGAGCCTGATCCACGTCCCGTCGGGCCAGACGCACACCATCGAACTGCTGGTCCTGCCGGCGACCGTGTTGCTCTCCCGGCACTCGTCGACCGTCTCGCTGCCGCCGCCGCTGCGGCTGCCGAAGGACGCGAGCCCGGGTATCAAGTTCGTCATCTACCCCAACTTCCCGACCGCCGGCCCGGTGCCGTCGCCGCGCCGCCAGAGCATCCCGCCGCCGACCTCGCCCGGCAAGCTGTCCCCCCGCAAGCGGCCCCCCGGCCCCCCGCAGGCCGCCCCCGCCGTCCCGAACAACAGCAGCGACAGCACGCAGTACACGCACACCGCGCACAACAACACGCGGGTCAACCACAACAACGTCACAACCAGCAGCAGCGGCGGCGGCGGCGTCCACGCGGGGTTGAGGACCCCGCCGGCCAGCGGCCGGGAAGCCGTGCCGGAGATCTCGGTGGCGCAGCCGCCCGAGAGCGGCGGCGGCGGCGGCGGCGGCGGGGCGGCGCGCGCCAAGAAGCAGCGGCGGCACCGGTCGTCCGAAAAGCGGGCGCGGCAGCCGACCTCCCCGGCGAGCGACCCATCAAGCAGGCTGCGGACTCTGCACGTCGCAGTCCTCGAGGGAAGCGCCCTGGGCAGCGACGACGCGGTGTCGAAGGTCGTCGCCGTGGTGAAGGGGTCCTTCCGCGAGACCAAGCCGTGGACCGGCCGCAAGCCGGCGTGGGACGAGCGCTTCGCCTTCGAGCTGCCCCCCGGGAAGCGCGGGGACGAGCACCTGGCCAACACGTACCTGCACCTCCGCCTGTGCACGCTCGGCCCCGGCGGTCCCGAAAGCTGGGTCGTCGACGGGTCCGTCGACGTGGAGCTGGGGCACTTAGCGGAGAGGGCCGCGCACGGTGCGAGGGAGGCGGCGGGGAGCCGCAGGGGGAAGAGCCAGGGGCGGGTGGACGCGAAGGCGTCGAGGTGGCAAGGGGGGGTGCGGGCGGCGTCTGCGGGGCGGGGCCGGGGGGATGCTGTGTTCGAGCGCTGGCTGGCGTTGGACGCGTCGAGGAAGTCGCGGCTGGTGTCGTCGGGCGAGGCGCGGCCGAGCGTGCAGACGGCCGTGTCCGACGACAGCATGCACTGGATCAAGGTCCGGATCTGGTTTTCGGCCGCGGGCGCCGCCTCTCCCGGCCGGTGGCTCCCGGCGAAGTTCTTCTCGAGCCCGCACCGGGAACCCTCGCCCGCCCCCCGGGCCCCCGTGCTCCGGAACAACCTCTGCGAGGCCCCGTTCTTCTCCTTCGGCGCGAGCGTCTGGGACGAAGCGCCCCCGCCACACACGGCGGCGCCTTGGCCCGAATACCCGGCCGGTCCGGCCCACGCCGCCGAGCGGGGGTACCCCGTACGGTTGTCCCCCCCTCGGCCTGTGCCCCAAAGGCAGCCCGTTGCGCGTGCAGCGGTGGCAGATCGAGGCCGTGCGGCCCCGGTGGCTGATCGAGGCCATGCGGCCCCGGTGGCTGATCGAGGCCATGCGGCCCCGGTGGCTGATCGAGGCCATGCGGCCCCGGTGGCTGATCGAGGCCATGCGGCCCCGGTGGCTGATCGAGGCCATGCCCACTCTCGGTTGCTGAGCCAGTCCCCGCACCAAGTCATCGCGACGTGGCTCAACGGCGTCGGTCTGTCCGAGGCGGAAGTGCACACCGTTGTCACGGCGTTCGCCCGCTCCAAGGTGTACGAGCTTGCGCAGGTGCTGGCTCTCACCGACGACGAGCTCGCGCACATGGATCTCGCCTTGGGGACGAGGAAGAAGATTTCCGCCGCACTGTGACGTTCACCTGCAGGACTACGCATGACTCTCTCGTATATTACCCAACACCAATGCCTCAGGTACTATTGTAGGGTGTGGTATGTATGACGTGCTTCGTTGTTGCAGACGGCGTTGCCTAGAGAGTGCTGGTGAAAGCACTGTAGCAAGCGTGGAGGCCACGCTTGGGTGCAGCTTCACGTGGCTGCACGGTGGCAGCAAGTTCACAACGTTCGATCAAGCTCAACGTGCGCGAAGTTGCGCAGGCGCTTTTGTCGTCGCCTCGGGACACAGCAGATTCCCTCATACGCCACACATGTCACACACAAACCACGTAAAGCTCGTTCTTGCCTGCCCCACCCTCTCTTCCTCAACCCCTTACCTATGGCCTGACCTTAACTTAGGCATGGCCTGTTGTATGTTCCGCGTTGACCGCCTACGTGTCCGTGGCTTCCAGGACCGAATCACAGAGCAGATAAGACCCAAGCGGTGGGTTGAGCAGGTAACCATTTCAAGCACGTTCTTGCAACCAACTTGGATCGACTCGATCGATAATGGTGCGCAAACCAATCATAGCGAGTTTAGAAGTCGAACGCAGCTGAGAGACTAGATCTTCAGTAACCCTCAACCGCTGATGGGCACGGGCGACCCAACAAGATAACACCCAAGTACGATCTTGCAGCCCCCAAGACACTGCCCAAAGTATAGAATGCAAAGGCGAAAGCCGAATCTGTTAGACGCCTGTATACTTGCTGTTGCCGTTTTCTTTCTCCTCTTCCTCCTTGTGTTTTATTGTTCACTAGGCTCTCCCCGCACTCGATCGTTTACATTTTGTCCCTGTTGTTTCCATTTTGGTACTGCAAACAGCGACGACAAGCGGTGCGCGCAGTCACCGGCTACTGTGAAGGTCCGTGGACATGTGGGCACAACAGCACAAATGCCTCCTCGAATGGAACGGTGTCAGCATGCTGTTCAAGAGCCCTACAGGCGGCGCGAAGTCAATTCGACAGAAGTCTTCAGCAGACGAGGCGAGCGCACCACACGCCCACAAAGGCTAAAAACGAAAGAGAGGTCGAAAAAAAGACGGACCACAACAAATAATGCACGAGATCAAGCCTAGCTCAGAGATACGATACAAAAGTACGTGCGCTCGGCTAAAGGCCGGCGCGGGGCGAGACTGGAGGCAGCAGTTAAAGTTCGGGAAACATTAAAGTTCGGGCTAAGCTAAGTTCTGGTGAAGCAAAGTTCGGGCGAAGCTAAGTTCTGGTGAAGCTAAGTACGCATTAGACCCCGAAACCCAACAAACCTCGAAAACAATCTTCGACCGGAAAAGTGTGAGGGACGGGGTTCGAACCCGGGCCGACCGGCCTGAAGGCCGGCGCCCGCTCACTCTGCCACCCCTATGCATTTTGCCAGGGGAAAAAAAAGCTTGCTCCGCACTATTAAATACCACCTGATCCCGGCTCAGAGGCAGTTCCCCGAAACTCCCCGAAACTTGCTCGAAACTCCCCGAAACTCCCCGAAACTCACCCCGTTTTTGGGAGAAAAAGTGGATTTGCTTGGGTGGGTGGGTGGGTAGGTGGGTGGTGGGTGGGTGGGTGGGTAGGTGGGTGGTGGGTGGGTAGGTGGGTGGTGTGTGTGTGGGTGGGTGGGAGGGTGGTGAGTAGAAGGAGGTTTTCATACCGGCATGAAGAACGGTTTAGACTTGGAGGTTCAGCGGAGAAGCAGGCACCGCCACTTCGCACCGTCTGGTGCTGTGCTACGCTCCACAAACCCAACCCGCAACGTACCACAAAACTCCCGCATCAACAAATCCACAAGACCCAGACTGTAAGAGCCGAACCAAATCACCATCGCAAAAAAAAGTGCCGTTTGTGGCGGTCGAGGTGGTCGTTGACGAGGTGATGCAGACACCGCAAAGTGTACCGTATACTGGATGATGCACGAATGGTTGAAGAAACATTTAGGCTTGGAGGTGCGGCGGGGAAGCGAGGCACCGCCACTTTGCACCGTCCGGTGCTCTGATACACTTCGCAAATACAACACATCACAACCCCCCGAATCAACAAACCCCAAGATCCACACCGTAAGCGCCCGAATCAAACCACCATGGCAAAAAAGGAAAATGCCGTTCGTGAAGGTCAAAGTGGTCGTTGACGAGGCGATGCGGACTCCGCAGAATGGACCGTAAACTGGATGGCAATGACAAATGTTTGAACAAGGGATTAGACGTGGAGGTGCAGCGGAAGTGAGATGCCGCCACTTTGCACCGCCCGGTGCACTACAGTTCGCAAACCCGACCCGCAACACATCACAAAAACCTCCTCCTGCAGTAAATTAGAGTAGTTTACGACCTGTGATCACGAGCTCGCACTCAGCTCCTGTGGCCATGGGCACCACTCTCCCTCCCCAAGCCTTCCCCTGCCTGCCTCCCCGCTTATACGCTAAAGCCACACCCACCTCGTGTGGGGCGTATCCTTTTCCGGTGATACCATTCCTTCCTCGTTTTCTTTACGCTGGAACGAGGGGACTGTGTACGCCTGCACACTGGCGGGCAAGAACAGGCAACGACAGGCTCGGCACAGCCATGTTGTACTGTCGGGTGTCCGATCGAGAAAACACCCAAAGCCCGAACTGCAGACGCCCTGCGCGCATAAACAAAAGGACCCACGGCTCCTGAGGGAAGAGACGTATTCGCAAAGAAACGGGCCGAGGGCACGAGCCCCGACGTAACCAGGGGCAGTGGGGTCTGTATGCTACGGCTGCGACGAACACGGTTCCAATCCAGTTATTGGGTGGTTGACGGCGGCGCATCCGCAGCAGCAGCGAAGTCAACCACCGCCACCGTCCACGCGCGGGCGGGGATGAACACGGAACCTTCCGAACCACGGAGAAGAAGAAGGCAGAGGAGAACCGGGGGTAGTGAAGTAACGAAGCCCGCGGGGTATCGGCACCAGTCTGTCGTGAACGTGCCACACCCTGGCAAAGACAAGCACATTTGGCCAGGCGTGCAGGAGATTACTTGCGCACGTGCCAGGCAAGCACCGGCAGCACAGGTCGCAAGTGCCAGCGAGGTAGTCGCATGGGGACCCCCAGTCCCAAACAGGGAAACTCCACGAAACTACCCGAAACTACCCGAAACTCCCCGAAACCCCCCGAAACTCCCCGAAACTCCCCGAAACTCCCCGAAACCTGGGTCAGGATCAGGTGGTATTATCTGGTCCAAACAATACACTTTTTCATAGACAAAAGGGGTTGGCTCGAATAGAGGCTATTCACATTGCATGTTCATAGGACCTCGAGTCTCGAACAAGCACTGTTTGGAACCTCCGCCGATCACCACCTAGTCGGAACCACACCAATGACAGGAACCCCGCCAGGAAAGGGAAAAAGGGAGTGGAAAGAGGAGAAGAAGAAGAACGGCTTCTCTCGCCCCCATCGATGGGGCAGCGTCGTGAAGATGACCGACGCAGACGGCAGCGGTGACGAGCGGGGCGCGCAGCCGCCGGCGACCGTGAAGGTTGCCGTGGAGCTGAAGACCCACAGCGACAAGTACAGCACGAAGGACCTGCTCGTCGACGCGTCGATCTTCCAATGGAACGGCGACCGGATGCTGTTCACGAGCCCCACCGACGGCGCGAAGTCGACCCAGCAGGTGACCCGGCGACCCCTCGGCAACAGACGGGGCGGCCGCGCCGGCCGCGGCGCGCACTCGGCGTACCCCAACCGGCTCAAAGGCACCAACTCCGAGCCGTCCGTCGGCCCTTGCAAGGAGCAGGCGCAGCCGTGGGTGACCGGGTTGCCGTACTACTTCCTCCTCGAGACCGACGGCCTGCAGCCCCTGATCGCGAAGGGCTTCACGGCGCCGCCGAAGCTCGGGTGGCCCGCGCACCTGAAGGTGTCCGTCCACGAAAAGCTCGCGGCCGCGCGCGGCCTCGCGCCGGGCTGCTCGGTCACCGTCTCGCCGCTGCCGGAGTCCGCGTGGCGGCGGTACGTCCTCGAGCACGTCGAGCTCACCGTGTCGGACAGCTTCGTGTCGAGAAGCGACCTGTGGGGAGCTATGCACAGCCTGCGGCACACCACGCTGTACACGGGCAAGAAGGTGCTCGTCTCCGGCAAGTGCGCCGCGACCGGCGGCACCCCGGCCGTCGTGAAGGCGATGCTCTGCAGCCACGAGTCGGCGGAAGGCGAGCCCGGCGACAAGGCGGCTGCAGGCACATCAGGCGGCGCGGCCAAGGGCAACGGGGCGCCGCCCACCGCAAACTCAACGGCGCCCGGGAAGGGGGCGGGGGGGGGTCCGCAGGAGGGCCCTGGAGAGGGCAAGGAGGCGTGGCGGCCCGTGAAGAGCGGGATCGTCGTCTACGGGACGAAGTTCACGGTCCGGTCGTTGTCGGGGCGGACGCTCCTGATGCTGCAGGTGTCGAGGGAGATGTTCATGTACGCGACAGAAGAGGAGGGCGACACGTACATCAGCCGGGCGATCGACATGCTCATCCCGGATTTGGTCCGAAAATGGGAGCGGGCGGGGTGTTCGCACGTCGTCACCGTCGTGCTGTTCGCCCGCCTCCAAAACACAGAAGACGCCGACGTCGATTACGTGCGCGTCGTGTGGCACGGGCACAGCAACAGAACCGAGTGGGGGAGAGTCCCGCACATGATAAAGTGCGCGGTCAACGGCATGATCCAGGACATGCGAGCCACGACCCCCATCCATCCCGCTTCGCACCTCGGGGCGGAAGGTGTGCAGCTGTCGACTGCGCGGCACGGGAACACGGTTGAGGCCATCAACCTGGCGCTCAACGCGCTGTCGAAGCATCACATTGACCGGTCGCTGGTGACCACCGGGCAGTCGATCTGCATCATCACCGCGGGCACCGGGCTGCTGCATACCACGAGGGAGCTCGCCAGCCTCACGGGGCAGCGCGTGCTGGACGCGGGCGCCGGCTGCGACTTGATCTGCCTCGGCAGGCCGCCGCTGCACGTCTCGCCGGTGTTCGAGTACCCGTCGAACACGGGGCAGGCGGGGTGCGTGTACGAGAGACCCGCGTGGATGAGTGCGAGGTTCTACTGCAAGAGGCCGAGCACGATTGGGACCGTGGAGTGCGCGCTGCTGTCGTACCGGGCGGCGTCGAAGCAGTTCCAGCACGCGGGGCAGGTGTTCACCGCGCAGTGCAGGATGACACCCGCGTGGGACAAGCCGAGCGGGGGCGACAGGGCCGGGCGGCGCAAGTCGTTCGGCGCTGCGACGACGCCGCCGCTGCCGCCCGTGTACGCCGGCCGCACCGGGTTCCACCGCCTGCGCCTGCGCGGCGGCAGCGCGGCGTCCGCGTTGACGGCGACGCACGGCTCGCAGTCGATCCCCCTCGACGAGTCACACAACAGTGCCGCGTCGCGGCCGCCGGCCGCCGGCCGGCAAGGCTCGCGGCTGCTGCCCGACGACTGGGAGCAGCGGGACGCCGCGGCCTTCAAGTTCGACCCAGCACCCATCAAGTGGACCGACGAGGCGAGCGACTCGGTCGCGTCGACCGTCCGCAACCCGTTCGCCGCCGACGCGAGCGGCGCCGACCACGCGGGCAGCGCCCGGGGGTACCACTCGCCACGCGGCTCCGGGTTCGGCGACGTCGGCCACGCGCGGATGAACTCCGCGAGCGACACCGAGGACCTCTTCAAGAGCAGCTGCGAGCTCGACGGCGCCAACGAGCCGCGGTCGCGGTTCTCGCCGCAAAGCCCGTCCGCCGGGCCGTTCGAAAAACGCGGCATGGTCGTCAGCGGGAGCTACCCGAACCACGCGCGGAGCTCGGTGAGCTACGTCGTGAACGTGTCGCCCACGAAGCAGTTCGAGGACTTCTGGCGGAAGAAGCAGAAGGCCGAGCGTGAGCGGGCGGGCCCGCGGGCGCTGCTGATCAGCCCGTTCGACGTCGAAGGCGCGAACGTGCTCGATTCGACGCACCCCGCGATGATCGTGACCCGGAAGGCGCACGCCCGGGACCCGTTCGAAATGGCGAACGCCGCTCGGTGGTCGCACCTCTTCCCCATCGCGGCATCCGACGCCACCGGCATGCAAGGCGACCCGAACAGCCACATGTGGAAGTTCATCATCGAACTCGCCCTCCTCCCCCTCACTTCGCCTTACTACCCAGTCCCCGATTTGGATCACGCGATCCCTGGGTTTCACATCCATCACAGTACGAAGAACCCGGCTTCGACTGGCGTTGTGCCGCTGCCCCCTGGGGCTGCTGGGTTGAAAACGTTCCTTCATGAGTGCATCGTGCAGCGGCTGCACCACGGGTACCAGTTCATCCCGCCGATCATGGGGTCGATCTACCGGCTGAGCATCGGGCATCAGTTCCACGAGATCTCCGCCGCGCTGCAGCAGTACCACCTGCAGCAGTGGGTGCACGACGAGCACCGCGTCGCGCAGGAGGAGGTCAACTACGCGGGGTCCGGTGACCTGGTGGCGTCGAGGAGCCGGCACACGCCGCCGTCGCCCGCCGGATACACGATGCGGTCGAACATGTCGCCGGGGTTGCCGCCGACGATCCCGCTGTCGTGCTCGCAGACCAACCGGGGGGGTCTCCAACGGTTCTCGGCGTCGGTCTCAGGCCGGTCGCTGGATGCGCTGGACATCGGGAGTTCGAAGCTCGACGAGAGCCACACGGTCCCCGTCGGCCAGGGGGGGTCCGGCGCGCGGGCGGTGCACGAATTCCGGTACTACTCGCACAACCCGTTTTCGCTGTCGTGGGACTACCGGGTGGTCAAACTGAGCGGCGAGACGACGAACGCGTACTTCAACTGGTCCGCCCTCGACGAGATCCTCTCCGGGACCCAGGACGAAGTCGACCTCGCGAACAAAAAAGTGCTCATCGACCCCCTGTTCACCGCGCGCCGGGTGCGGTACACGATCATCCCGTCGCGGAAGGCCGCGAGCGACAGCTTCAGCGAGCGCACCAAGCGCTGGTTCGACCAAGTCTGCTCCGGGACGAACCTCTACCTCAAGAACAAGGCCAAGGTCGCCGACGTGGTGTACGAGCGGGGCGACCTGGAAATCGACTTTTCCGCCGACGCGCTGAACAACTCCGGCGCGGACAGCATCGAGCTGGTCCTCGAAGGCCGCGAGTGCCGGAACCCGCAGCCTCCCCCCGACAACGAAGACGAGAACTGCACGTACCAGGTCGACGAGGTGTGTGCGGGTGTTTTGCTTGCGGTTGGGCGTGTTGGGAGGGGTGGATTCCTGTTTTGTTAATTTTGCTGTGCCCAGCACCTGCAGTTTTGCCCGGAACAAAAAAAAAAAAAAAACGGCTCCCGGACATTACGCGCGCACTAAGTACATTCGGGGCCTAATAACCGTTTTCATGACCTTATTTGGGCCTAATTTGGAGTTGTGTCGTAAATCCTCTTTTCCAAAATGGGTGGCCAAAGGCCTCCCCCAAAAGCGACACTTTGATAACCGACTTGCCTCGTACCGACGTGCGAGGCTTAGGGTGTAAAACCCTGGAGGGAGACATGCCACAGGACGCAGTCCGTTAGCAGCCGTAGAGGAGGACCCCGGCGGTAATTCCTTCGCAATTCGACAAGCGAGTGATTGTAATTTGTGTTGAAAAGCAGTAATCAAACGCGCCCAAACAGCTCCAACCCCCGCCTGTGTACCCAACCAACGCCTGCCCGAAGCCGGAACCGCCTGTGTCACGATCGGCGTGGCTGACGCTGGGGATTCCCCAGAAGACGCACCCTCGCTGCCACCTGTCCTTTGCCATCACGTGGCTGGCTTGTCCGGGCTACCAGATAGCAGATTTCATCGACCTGTGCCGCCGACGCATGCTGCAGACGATGGGTCAGGACTACAACCTGGTGCAGGTGCCCTGCGTGCCTTTGACGTCCGAGAAGAACGTCAGTCTCGTTGAAGAGCGGGGCATCCAGGTGGCTCCGCACATTGCAGTGGAGGTCTCCCGTTCGAAGTTGGGCCCTATCGTGAGGTACCTGTCTTTTCTTCTTCCATCGGTAGAAAATGAAACAGGAAATACAAGTGGCAAAACGATCAACCGGCACGCACAACCAAACGAAGCGCATGTCTTTTTCAGGGTTCTTAGTTGATGGCGTATGGGAAACATACCCGCGTCGTAAGAAGGCCCTCCGGCCACTACGCGCCTCAATCAAATTAAGGAGAACCGTGAAGCCGTCCAGAAGCTCAAGGCCTTCGATGCGGTCAATCCCCATTAACAAACCGATTTTAACTTCGCGATCATTCTTCAACTTTTGCGCATTCCGTTTATTTGACTGACTCCTACAAGTCCCATTACGGGGCGGTCGGTGTCTCACCTTCGTCCATTTTTTCCACCGCACCAACGGCCCCAACACAGGTATCTCATCGAATCGCTTGAATACGTTCCGTCCCACCGCCACGTTACGTACGGATGTGTCTTAGTGCACAACACGGGGCAGGCGCTGGTTTTCGTTCCCGTATGCCGACATTGCCTTTTGTTGTTGTGTTGTTGTTGTTCTCAGCCACATGCAATGTGTAAGGAAACTGAACCACCCGAGTAGGAGACCTCTGATCATGATCATCTGCCGATTTGCTAAAAACACATCCAGGATTTTGGTTCAGGGTAGTGCGGTCAACGAAAACTCTGGGTTCCTTTTCTTCTTTCTCCTACTCTTGCGGTGTACGGGTCTGTGTGCTGTCCAAGAAGAGATATCGGAACACTCAGTCGGAAGACAGCACACCAGAGCCACAACAGCACCGCACGCGCAGACGTGTTAACGTGGCCTGCCTGCGCAACAAACAGGACGGTCTACAGAGACTGAACAGTCTCGGGCAGATGGGCGTTTCTCCGTAGGGGGGTCGCTACGCGAACCATGCACAGCGGCGACGCGTGCTTAACTTTCCCACCATATACAGGAACCGACCGACTCGTTTTTTGGGCGCTCTCGCGACGATCGTGCGTGTCTGTACTTCGCTAAGAACTTACTCGGACACCCGTCTTGCCGCTACGAAGACACGCACCGCTACGACGAGTTTAGGCAAGCCGTTGACACGGTGTGCATGGTTCATGACCTCGTCCTTGACATCACGGAGCGTGCCGCGCCGCCAACGGACTCCGATGTGTTCGATGTGGAGTCACTTCCACTGACGCCGGACCTCCAGTTGGCAGTAACCGACGAGGAAGGTGAACCTCCAATCGCCCGCGTTCTAATGGCGTAGCGTCGGTGAATTGGCGTTTCTAACGTATTCTTGGCTCTCGATACCACCGCGCATGTCTGCGCTTCTGCTCAGACGGGCGAAGGCCGTCGTGTCAGGCGCCGTCTGCGAACAAGGCTGCTCTTTTGCAGCAGACAACCAGGGGACGCCAAAAAACACGTGTACAACCTACTTCAACTCTCTTCGGTGTGGGCGCTTTTCTTCCCGCGTGAGGCAGTTTCAAGCGAGCCGAACCAGGCGGAAAGGTTCATCTCCCAGACCTGGGTGTGTCTGTTACGAACCCGTTTTAACGTCGTGTGTTGTGTGTGTGTGTGTGTGTGTGTTTTTTGTTCTTGTACCACAGATCAACCAGATGAGCTGAAATGCAGCGAGGATTCCGGAACTGGCGGATATTGGTGCGCACCGGCCGCTGCCAGACAGCACATCTGCCGCCAAATAAACGTCGATCAACTGCTGGATGTTTGGTTGTGTTGTGGAGCAACCTGTGAAGACGCGCTACGACACGTGCAGCAACCACTGTGCCTCAGTTCCAGGCCCGGGTCAAGGGCTCCTGCTGCTGCTTGATTGAAGGGTGGACCTAGTCACAACATGGGCGCGTCGGTTGAGGACGCCCGCGATGGAGTGTGTTGCCGATCTTCTGCGTGCCAAGGACCAGCCCAGCGTTTGGAGTGTACGGTCCGGTGGTTCGACACTTACAAACAACGTTTTCGAACCGCAGGGTGGACTACGGTGACATTTGCTGTCGTTGGGACCGGGGAGAAGTTCAAAGAACAAATCAAAAACAAGAAATGCGGCGCACGTAGCTCACGCTGTACAAGCAGTCCGTGGAGGGCCCGCGGCAACAGCTCGACGGACGAGCGTTTCTGGGCGCGAACTACTGCGCGCAGCTCACCAGCTACAACACGGGCGCGTCGTTTGAGGACACGCCCCGCGGTGATGAGCGTGCTGGCGGCCTGCGGCGTCGTGGAAGAGGACCACTCGAACCGGGACCTGGTCTTCTGCGCGCCGAAGGACTCGTCGAGCGATTTAAAAGTACGCTCCGGTGCTTACAGATTTTTCGAAGCCTAAAACAGTGAACCAACCAACCGCAGGGTGGACTACGGTGACACTTATTGTCGTTGGGGAGGGGGAGAAGTTCAGAGAACAAATCAAAACACGAAATGCGGCGCACGTGGCTCACGCTGTACAAGCAGTCCGTGGAGGGCACATGGGCCCGCGGCAACAGCTCGACGGACGAGCGTTTCTGGGGCATCCTCGGCGCGAACTACTGCGCGCAGCTCACCAGCTACAACACGGGCGCGTCGTTTGAGGACACGCCCGCGGTGGAGAGCGTGCTGGCGGCCTGCGGCGTCGTGGAAGAGGACCACTCGAACCGGGACCTGGTCTTCTGCGTGCCGAAGGACTCGCCGAGCGACTTGAACGTGCGGTCCGGCGGGCTCTGCTCGCTGGTCTACGGCTCGACGAACCCGCAGACGCACCACTTTTTCAAGCAGCTCTCCGTCCGCTGCTGGACGAGCACCGTCACCGGCAGGGGCGAGAGCCTGCAGGATGCGTCGGCGGCGGAGGCGTGGGACACCTGTTTCTCGGCGAACCCTTACCTCGTCAACGCCCTGAAGCCGGCGACTCCATTGAAGACCAAAGTGCCCCCCGCCCGGGCGCGGCGCGTCGCCGATGAGGAGGAGGAGGCGGACGACGTGCCGACGCTGCGGTTCGACCGGTTCAGCCTGTGGCGGCTGCACAGGGAAAACGGGTTCTTGGGCCGGCCGCCGGGCGGGATGGACAAAGTGTCCGTCCTCGTCGTTCCGCCGGTCGACCCGCTGGCCGCGCACGTGCAAAAATGGGTGTCGCGGGTCAACTTCCGCCGCGACATCCTCGTCGAGGGGGTGCGCACCGCGTACAGCATCCCGCTGGCCAACTGCTTCTGCTTCCACCTGGACGCGAGGGGGTTGTACGTCATGGGGTGCACCGACGAGGATCCCACGTGGCAGGAGTACTTCCTCGAGTGGGGGCCCAGCATGACGTTTGACCAGCCGAAGCAGATCACCAGCTGGTGGCGCGAGTTCGTGTCGCAGACAAACATCAGCTACGATGACGTCTACTCCGCGACGCCCGAGGATCTCATGAAGTGAGGGGCTGCCGAAGATAACTTGGAAACTACTGCGAAGCTTGCCTCTTCGTTCTCGCCGCTGGCCGTGTGTATACCTCTCGCTGGCCAACTGCTCTGCTTCCACTTGGACGCGAGGGGGTTCTACGTCATGGGGTGCTCGACGAGGATCCCGCGTGACAAGAGTAATTCCTCGAGTGGAAGCCCAGCATGACGGTCGACCAGCCGACGCAGATCACCGGCTGGTGGCGCGAGTTCGTGTCGCAGACGAACATCAGCTACGATGACTTCTACTCCGCGACGTCGAGGATCTCATGAAGTGAGGGGCGACAAGCCGAAGATGCCTTGGAACCTACTGCGAAGCTTGCCTCTTCTTCTCGCCACTGGCCGTGTATTTGTATATCGGCCGTATCGAGTCTAGGCAAGCGAGAGGGAGCTTACAAATAAATAGCAGCAACCACCTGAGCGACGCCGCCGCAAGCGAACACTTCTCTCTGCCACGGTGACGTCTTCTCCGCCACCGGCAGATGCACCGTGAAACACGTTGAAGAGCTCTACTGGCGCGTTTGCTTTTTCCTCCGTCCCCCCCTGACGGCGCGACGGCGGGTCGACCTTGTGGACGCAGACTCTTGCGATTCATAAAGGGAGTTCCACTGGGCCACCAGCGTTCCGCTGTGCTGGCTGCATGGGAGTTGGACATAAGCGGGTACTGCCAGCACCTTTGTTCCGATGTGCAACAGTCTGCCCCTGAGGGTACTAGCGTACCTAGCTCCCTTGCATTGCGTCTTGTATCTAACAACGCAACCTGAGCTTGTTGGAAGCCTCCTTGCTGGGACGCCGCTTCCGTAAATTTGTCTCTTCATTCCCGCTGTAAATACCGCATCGAGCCCAGGTCAAGCCGGTTAGGCTGGTAGCAGCCCTAGGCAAGCGAGAGGGATCCTCCAATGAAAGCGCAGCAAACCGACCTGGCGTGCTTTCGTAGTTCTTAGATCATGCTATCTTCCGATCTGTCTGCTAGTACGCAGTTCTCCTAACAATCATGGGCTGAGTCGTATCGACGAGTCCCAGGAGCACGTAAAAAGCGACGGTAGGATGAAAACCGATGTGGTGGCAGCAAGGCAAGCGAGCGCTTCACGTGAAGATTCGCCAAACTCGTGTCCGTTCCGTTGTGGAATGCGCGAGTGTTCTGTCCAAATTTAATTATCGCCCCCTCACGGACGGGGGACTTATATTTACGTCGAAAGCGTCCGAACCCGAGCTGGAGTTCGGACAACATAAAACATACGCCGAAAAGGATTACGTTGCTGAAAATAGATGTGTCGAAACCCTTCCTTGTTTCGGAGTCACAACGCTCGTGAGTTTGCCCCACAGTTTCCCCAGAAGGCTTTCTGCATCCTGGACACCCTTCCCCTCTCTACACGGTGCAGTCCAGTCTCAGAAGCTGGAGTTGCGTGTGCAAACAGTGTGTAGTACAACTATCCAACGGGTTGGCCTTAATCATGGACTGGGCCGTTTCGAGTCCTGGGGGCAGCCCGAAAACGATCTTGCGCAGCGGGATGCTGCCTGATGTCGTGCTGGCGACCGCACGGCAAGCGAGTGCTGCGCGCGAAGGATCGCCCAGCTCGTCGCCGTTCCGCCGCGGGCGGCGCGAGAGGCAGTGTTCTGCCCAAACATTATCTCCTCTCTTGCTCGTCAGCCTCAAAGGCTCGAGTTACAGACCCGAATCACGTGTAAAATGTACACCCGAAAAGCGGACGTCTAGCTTCTGCTCCAGCTTTCCTGCGGCTGGACTGAGTGGTAGTTAGTGCAACTATCCAACAGGTTGGCTTAATCATGGACTGGGCCGTATCGAGTCCTGGGGGCAGCCCGAAAGCGAGCTTGCGCAGCGGGGGGATGCTGACCGATGTCGTGCTGGTGGCAGCGAGGCAAGCGAGCGCTTCGCGCGAAGGATCGCCCAGCTCGTCGCCGTTCCGCCGCGGGCGGCGCGAGCGGGGAGTCCCGCAGCAGCAGCAGCAGCAGCAGGCCGCCCAGCGATCCGGGTCGCACCTCTCTCCCGCCCGCGGGGGCGAGAACGTGTCGCCCACCGCCGGCAGCCTCCGGGGGAAGCCGGGCTTCGAGCAAGTCTTCTGGGCGGAGCCCACTGCCACGGTGTCGCTTTGGGCCGAAAGAAGGCGCGCCGCCCTCGAAGCCGACCCCGCGGCGCGCGACGAGGACGAGGGGTTCCTCCTGCCGTGCACGGCGGTACCGACCGTCCAAGGCCTCACCCTCCGCAACCCGTTCCCAGAGTGGGCCGGGCGGCTGAGCCAGTATCCGGTCGGCGCGTTCGAGTACCGAATCGTCCCGCCTGGCGGGCCTCCGCGCGCGCGGAGCCCCGGCCCGCAGTTTTTGCCGGCCGAGGCGGCGCGGCTCACGGAGGAAGTGCCCGCGTGCGCGGGGCTGGCCACCCGGCACGTCTGCCTCACCACGCACCCGTGCGTCGCCGCGAGGAGGCACGCGCCGCAAGCCGGCGGCGCTTCGTTCGTGCAGCGGCCGCGGGCGGGCGTCCCGCTGCAGTGGGGCGTCGCGGTGTTCCCTTCGGGCGCCGTTTTCCTGCTGGGTCGGGTCGCGCCGCTCGCCACCGTGCCCGAGGCTGCCCACGCAGGGCACGACTGCGTCCGGGTCTCGGTCGCGCCGGATGACCGGACGGTGCGTGTTGCTATCAATTCGAGGGTCGTCTACGTGTCGGCGCCCGGCTTGTGCCCCGCTGATGCTGTGCCGCAGCTGCGGGCGTACGCTGCGTCTGCGGCTGGCTGGGGGATTGCTGCTCTCCCGTGTCATCGATGAAGAGGCGGTCACCGTGCGGTTGTTGTAAGACGGCTCCTCGTTTGTGCTCCGTTGATGCCTCAGCTGCATGCGCTGCGTCTGCGGCTGGCTGGGGGGTTGCTGCTCTGCCGTGCCATCGATGAAGAGACGGTCGTCCACGCTGTGGGTACATGCTTTGAGGTACCTTGAAAGCTCGTGCGGCTGTGTTAAGACGACTCCTTGTTTGTGCTGCGGGCGTCTGCTGCTGGCTGAGAGGTTGCTGCTCTACCGTATCCTCGATGAAGGCAATCGCCCACATCGCGTTGTGAGTACATTAGGAAGGTGGGTGCGGCAGTTGTCAAACGCTTGTTTGTGCCCCTTCGATGGCTGTGCCGCAGCAGAGCGCCTTCGGGACTTGGTTCTCAAGGACTTATGATTCGGGAGTCGGTCGCGCCCGGTTGACACACACCGCGCCACGGCTGCTGCATTGGCTTGAACCCTCCGTCCCGTCTTCGATTTTTCCGCGTCACCGGTGCCATAGGTGGGGAGACGTGTGTGTGCACACATTCGAAACGAGAGCTCGTATTGCAGCAGTTTTCCTACTACTGCCCGGGTTGTGCCCCGTCGGCTCCGGCCCGATGCTCGTTTGCTTTACCGTGTCCTTATGAGATGGTACAGGCGTCTTTGTTATCAACAATAGTAGCCTGCTGCGCCCGCCGAACACGTGAAACCCGGCACCCGTAGCAGGAGGATTAGCCGTTCCCGGCACATTTTTGTGCTCAACTGCAAACGTCATTTTGTGCGCGCCCGACCCTGCGCACCAGTAGACAAAAGAAGGAAAATAAAACAGACCTGTGTAGATAACGTGGTAGAACTCGCCCGCACGACCCGCAAGGCATTTTCTCTTGTCGTTTCCTTGTTTTGCGCGGAATTATCGCCGGGGCTACTCACCGGTGGCTTGCAGAACAACTGCTAGTAGCAACGCTCAGAAGTTAGTCTCCCTTCCTGTCTGGAAATCGTGCTCCTCTGAGTAGCCAAACAAGCTCCGTCCAAGTTTGCGGCGTCAGAGAACTGCCTCCAACCAACCGCTTTAGGCGAAATCGTCATCTGGAAATACGGGCAGGTGACCAAAAAAAAGACGGAGGCGAATGCCACCGGACGCGGGTTAAAAGTCAGGGACAGTGTGCGAGCTCGGCTTCGTCTCCGCGGGCTTTGAAGGGCCCGCGCACTCACTCAGGACTCGGCTAGGAAAGATCCGTCGACCGCCGACGGCACGCGCGGTTGCAACAGTGCCGATCCTGCTTACCTCTGGTCGTGAAGAAAAGCGATTCTCTCGACAAGTTCTTTCACTGCAGAGAAGTCATCGGGTGTGCGGTGTACGAATTCGAAGTAGGAATCCACAGTGCTCGGACCACACACATGAAGTGTCGGCTTGGAATGACCAATCGTCCAGCTGCTGAATTGAAATCATCTGGGGGCGAATGCCATGTGATGGGCGCACGAAAGTGTTGAATCTCGAAGTTAGACGACCAGGTCAAAAAAAGCGAGGTGGAGAAAGAAGAAAAAAACCGCTCCTGGTCCAGGAACGTGACGGTCAAACCACTGCTTGCAAAGCTTGAGTCGGAGGCGGTGCCACAACCCCGTCCGCTCTGCCCTGTGGCTGACCGTCTCGACGAGCTTGTGTTCAGCGCGAGCGCCAAGCTCCCAGGTGCGCCAAGCCTTGATGCTTTAGTATGGGAAATCGGTAGCCACTGGACCCGTAGGCCCGTGGCTCTGCAGTACCGCCGAACACGCTTGGCTCCCGTGTAGCAGGCTTTCCCTGGTACTCGAGGTGGAAGAAACTAAAATCGCCGGGTTGAGTTGATTCCACTCACCCAGGCGCTCAGAAACGCCTGCACACTCCCCCCTCAACGATTGCCAACATAAACCGCGCGCCGTAAATGGGGAGCCCAACCGGCGAAGCAACGGCCCCCCGGGGAAGAAACGCCACCCCGACCTTTTTTAGTTCTAACAGTCTTTGCGGCTGCCCTTCAATGTATTGTGCACGCGGAAAAGACGTAGGCAGCGTGTTATGGTGGCTGATCATAATTCCTTACCTGAGTATACACGGGGTAGATACAAGTGGGAAAACGATCAACCGACACGCACAAGCAAACGAAACTCTGCAAAGGGCCCCCCGATCCCCCCCCGGGGGGGAATCGACATTCAGTGGTAAGGGAGGGCGGGTTCTTCGACCACCACTGGAAGCTGTGTTGTATACGGGCCAGCCGGGTTCCGAATACGCCGCCCTGGGTCGTGTTGGAGGCTCGTTAATCTTCGACGAGACGAAGCTAAGAGCAGGACGTGCTCGTAGGTTCCCTCCCCCTTCCTCGATTGGTCGTGAGGCCTCGCGGGGGCGATGAGCGAAGTAGATGTTCTTTGCGTGGTCAAGAGCGACGGGCAAGCGGACAGGGGAAGCCGGCTCCGGCTCGTCGCCGGGCCCCGCGGGGAGTGGCCGGCCGAGCTCGGCGGCTGGGTGCAGGTCGGGCTGCCGCCGGCCGCCGGCGGTGAGGTCGTCGCGTGGGAGCCCTGCAAAGCCACCGCCAGGGGAGACGGGAACGGCCTGAAAGCGTCCCTCGACGCGCTGACCGCCGCCCTTCTCGCCAGCGGCGGCGGCGGGCCCCAGGCCGCCGCGGCCAGACCGGACGCTGCCGCTCGGACGTTGTGCGCCCGCACGCCGGGCTCCGTCGGGACCACAGCAACCGCAGCGCAAGGGGACGGGGGGGGTCGCAGTTTGTGTATCTCTACGCCTGCGTCCGCGCATTCGTCCTCTGATGATGGGAAGCCGCCTCCGTCGGACCCCCGCGCTGGCTTTTCCCTGCGCCTGCATCCCGTTCCCCCGCGGGATCTCGCTGAGCTGGGGGGCGTCGGCATCGTGGTCACGCCGCCGGCCGCTTCGTTTGAGCTGATTAGCTCAATTTCCCGGGTGTCGCTCCTCCAAAAACTGCTCAGCCGCGGGTTCAATCTCCCGCGGGGCCGCCTCGCGCTGAAGATAGGCCCGGGGCGCCCGATCGTGCTGGCCCTCGAACTCCAAGACGCGAGCGACCCCCTGGCCCACGGCAAGCGCGTTGGCATCGTCACCCGCACCACGTTGCTCACCATCCGCCACCCCGCGCTCGGCGGTGGCGAAGCAGCCGGGACTTCGCCCACGGGCGGGTCGTCGGCTGTAGGGGATCACGACGACGGCTATGCGCAGTGCGCGCGTCACCTGCGCGTGCATGCCGCCGGGCTGCCGGGGGAGGCGCTCGCCACCTGCGCGTACTTCGTCTCCGAGGCTATGGAGCCGGGTTCAAGGGTGGGTGACACCCCGCCGGGAGCCCGGCCTGCTGCGGGCCCAGGCTCCGGCGAAGAAGCCTTGGTGCAGCAGTGCGCTGCGCAAGGTAGTCGAAGGCCTGGCGAACGCGTGAATCCCGCAAATTCGCAAGCCTTGGTTCCGCGCGGATGCACCGACGGGGCCGCTGCGCGCGAGGGCTGCGGCACGGCGCCTGCGGGTCCTTCCCCGGCGGAGCGGCGCGCTCCGCTCGCCGAACCCGCGGCCGACGCGAGCGCCGCGCCCGGACCGAGCGGCGGGGGCCGTCCGGACGCTGCCGCCGGGGATGCGGGAGCAGCGGTGCGGGCCGGCTTCCGCGCCCTCGCGAGCCGCGGGCTCGTGATCGACGGGCCGTCCGGGTCCGGGAAGACGCACCTGGCGGCGGCGCTCGCGGAGTTCTGCCGGGCGCGGTACGGCGCGGCGGTGGTGCGGGCCAGCGCACCGGATCTGTTCCGAACGCACGCCCGGGTTGGGGGCAAGGCCGCCGCTGCGTTGGCCGTGCAGGATTGCTTCGACGAGATCCGCCGGGCAGGGGTCGGGGTGTTCGTGCTGGACGGAATAGACACGCTCAACACGAAGGACACCGTAGACCGGCTGGTCGTGCTGCAACTGGCGCACGAGCTTGAAGTGTCGTGTGGTGGCCGGTGGCTGTGCGTGGGGACATCTCGCGACTGGAAGGCGGTCGACCCTCTGCTCTTGGGTGTGACCCGCTTCGGATACATCGTGCGGCTGGGCGCGCTGCGAGTTAGCCACAGGAGGGACGTGCTTGCTGCGATCGTTGCGCAGAAAAAGGCGGGTAGCGCCAGCGACAACAGCAGCAGCAGCAGCCCCCCCCCGCAGAGCAGAGCAGAGTTGGACGTCGACGCGTTGGCGCGCGCGACGCCTGGCTTCCTTCCCGCGCAATTGAAAGCTGTAGTGGACCGGCGGCAGGGCACCGACCACCTCCAGCTGTTGGTGCCTTCAGAGCCCGACGCGGCCACGTCTCCACCTGCTGTGACGGTTCCGAGGGTATGCGATGCCATTCATATTGTCTTACGTAAATGTGTGACACCTACGAGCGCACCTAACTCTTAGCGACGTGCAGAAGTCCCGCGAGAAACCTCGAGGGGCTGCCTTGTGCTTATTTCGGCGGACGCTAGGGGGGAAACAATACGAATGCAAGCGGGTCTTTTCTTTGTTGCACGCTTACGCCCGCCACTAAATCAGATTTGCCTGTGTTTTTCCGAGGCTAGAGGAATGATAATAGCTCTAACGAGCCAACCCCACTTTTGGGGGTCCGGGGGCGAAGCCCGGGGGCACTTTTAGCCGACCGTCGTACATGTTTTCTTGAGTCAATTCCCGCGGTTCCGGGGTTTCTCGCCCACAATGGGGTGTTTTTTGCCTGCTTCAAACCTGGAGGCCCGGGTTCGAACCCGGCCGAGGACACTTTCTCAGTCGAGAATGGTCTTCGGAATCTGTTGGTTTGCGGGGTCTAATGTGCCCGAAATTTGCGTTTTTTGCAGAGTTTCTCAATATCTCGCGGGTTTTGGGCCTGGGTAATTTGAGTCAGTCGACCACTCAGCATCGCCCGAACTTTGCTTCACCAGAACTTCGCTTCACCAGAACTTTGCTTCACCACAACTTAGCAACTTTGCTTCGCCCGAACTTTACTATCCGAACTTTAACTGCTGCCTCTAGTCTCGCTGGGCGTCGGTCTTTACCGGCGCACATGTACTTTTGTGAGCCTCCTTTGAGATTTTGGACTCTTGTTGCTTGTTGCGATTGGGAGGTGGCATGCTGACGAATCCCACACAGATTAGGATGAGGATTCGACTGGCAGCCTCCTCGAGTGTTTCCTGCAAAGCAGGTGCTTGTGCATGTTTTCTACCCGCGTGGTGTAGTCCTCCCGTTCGATAGGTTTCACCAAAGCTCAACACAACAATCTAACACTGCTCGCGGTTCACGCACTCCAACGCAACCCACACCATACAGATACCGGCAACTACCCCCGATTGGGTCTTGCGGCACTTCGACCGCCTGGTGGGTGTCGCCGGCATTGTGTCGTTGTTCAACGTGGCTGTGATATCCCCCCTCGTCCACGGGAGGAGGAAGCCGGTGAAAGGACTGCTCCTCGAAGGCCCCCCCGGGTCCGGCAAGACGGAGGTGGCAAGGTGCATGGCCCAGTCGCTGTGCAGCGTCGACGGGGCCCGGCACGGGTTCACCGTGTTTTCGAAGGTCGAGGTCCCCGCGACGGCGGTCGTCAGCAAGGTCGTCGGGGAGAGCGAGGAGAACGTCCGGAAGCTGTTCCAGCGGGCGCGCGACAGCGCCCCGTCGGTGCTGGTCATCGACCAGTTCGAAGCCATCGCCCGCGCGCGCGGCGGGCCGGGGGCGACGAAGGCGGTCGATCGCATGCTTTCGACCCTCCTCACGGAGATGGACGGCGTGGAACACGACCCCACAGCGCCGCCCGTCCTGGTCATCGCGTGCACGTCGTTTGCCTCGACGCTGGACCCCGCCGTCCTCCGAAGCGGGCGGCTGGACCTCCACGTCGGCATGCCTTCGTTCGAGCCGCGCTGTGCCGTGCAGCTCTTCGAGATGCGAATCGTGCCGCACTTGTCGCCCGAAACGGTCGAGGCCGGCCGCTCGCTGCTCGCGCGCGCCGCGGCGCTCGTCGCGGGCTACGCGCAGGCCGCCGCCTTCGTGGAAGCGGCGAAGATGGCCTGCGTGCGCAGGACGGTCCTCGGCGGCCTCCCGGCACCCCCCCTCCTAGTGCCCAGCGACCTCGAGGACGCCCTCCCGTCGCTCAGGACCGCTGCGTGCCCAGCTAGCTGATCAACGATGGTTCGTGCTCGCAGATGTCGAGTCAGAACCGAGCAGGCGTGAATATCCCTCGGACAAGAAATCCGCCTCCCGAATGCATTGGGATGGAGTGAATATCTGCAATTGAGTTGCTTGCATTCTGTGTACTTAGATATCGAGATCTACGCCTCGACGCGCAGCGTCGAGGTGGGCCAGCCTTTGAAAGTCTCCAGCTTCGCGGCTTTCGTGAGATCCATCGGTCCTCGTTTGGACTGCCCTTTCATCTCACGGGGTCTTCTTCGGGCGTCCGGCTTGTGCTTGCGGCGATCGGTACCGCCCGCAGCACTTTTCTAAGAGGGGCCAGTGAGACCCAACCTTTGGACCCAACAATGCTTCTCCACCCCTCGTTGCGGCGCTGTCTAGCCCCAGAACGCGCATCTCAACATGTGCCATCAAAACCTTGTTGTAAGGCGTATTGCATTCTATCCGCCTACTTCGCTCTCCAACCGCTTGATCCGGGCAAGTCAACAGTCAGGAAGAGTTTGAACCACCGCGAGCGTAGTGGTCAACCGCAAGTTGCAAAGCCTGGAGTCGAAGTTTGCCCTGTTTGCGAAAGCGCCGAAGGTGGCCCACTCCTGATCCTGTTGTTGGAACCACAGCAACCACCGTAGAGTACTGCCGAACGCGGGAAGCTGTGCACTTGCGCTCGTAAAAGGGAAGGTGTCGCTCGCCTCCCCGATTCGTCCCCTCGGGGGTTGAGTCCTCGGAAAACTGCATGATCCAATAAGACGCAAACGGTGCTGAGTACATATCATCCAAGCACGGTCTTGCACCCTTCTACCACCCTTCCCCTTCATGACGAAAACTTTCAATTCTATAAAGGCGTCGATGACAGAAAGGGCCTACAGGTGTCGCAGGACATCAAACTGTTCATCCCGAGGGATTGACAGTGCCACAAATAGATAGGCCTGCGAGGGGGAATATGAGCCAATGGGCCGCTGAATACGGATCATTCGTGAGAGCCGCGGGGAAATTCCTGGCCACCCCCGAGAGCCAGAAGAGGGTGGACAACGGCGTTGCCTTCATCACTGAAACCGGAGAGTGCGACATCCGCAGTAAAATCAGGTTCCTGAAGGCAAAGGAGCTGACCGACCCGGAACTAGACAAAGTGCTGGAAACGACCTTGCAGAGTACACATCCCCAGCTGTACCTCGACTTCTTAGAAGGTGTGCACCGGGGCGGGAGGAGGCTGCTGCGCTACACAGCTCAAAAGCTGGCGTTCCAGAGGATGTACCTAGGCACCCGCAGCAACCCAGATTTATTTTTGTGATTTGCGTACGTAGGCACCGGTCAGACAGTGTGTCAGCGTCCGGCTCTCACCGGACGCTTGCCCCCGGCATGTTTGCATTACGGGTCACAGCCGTTGGGTCGTATTAACTAGAAGGTTCGTTACTTTACCGCCGAAGGTTCTCCTCTGTTTCCGGATTGGCTGTTCTTGGCTTGTGCGTCCGTCTGTGGACTTCTTCGACTTCGCGGTCCCAAGTCTCCCTGTTGATCTCCCCTTCCCGCTGGTTGGTGCGGTTGAGGGCGCAACCTGCCGTTTAATGTTGGTGCTTCGCAGAGATGACGAGGCGTGTTCCAGAGAGCCGTCCCGATCCTAGCCTGGCCCACCTGAACGGCGGAAGCCTTGGCTTGTTTTATGTTCTTTCTCTCTCGCAGTTCTTTTCGCAAACAGGTAAGCTGACCGGCGAGCTGGCGACGAAGGTTAACGGAAGTGCCGAAGAGTCTACCACTGTGGGCAAGCCCGGCGACCCTTCGTTTGAGTCGATGTGGATCGTGGGCCAACAGGTGTATGCTTATCGGGGAAGCTACACATACCACTTGGTACCCATTGCAGGAGTCGACATCACACGACACGACGACCGAATAAAGGTAGCTTTCATGAACGACGAAGGGCAGTGGGGCGACTCCGTATGGCAAGCTCCGGGACCGAAAGGTATGCCCAGCTTCGATTTCAAGCGAGATGGGAGATGCGATACCTTACGTTTTGCTCAGGGCCGGCGTTTGTGCAAGCCTTCTCCCTCCCTGTGAAACCTTCCTGCTCAAGCCGGCGGACTTTTCCAGCATGTCTGACCCAAGCTCCGGCG